>JAOUZG010020842.1:4278375-4312991 GCA_026289955.1 Argiope argentata
TATGAGAAATCCAGTACTAATGTGGACATTAGCAAAAAGCTTGGTGCAATGAATTATTATGCATATCAAACAATGATTCGTGAGAATACTGATAATCATGTATGGAAATGTAGACAAATATTCCAAGCATTTAATTATAATTTTTACAACAGAAAGTATAGAGAATACTTAATTCTTCTTACCTTGAAGTGGATGTATGAAAAACACATTCATCAAAGTAAATCACAAGCAATTAAAATTATTCACAAATGGGTATGTCATATAGATATAAATTATTGCAAATTAAGACTTATTGATTAATAGGAGCTTACAGAGTAACCAAATGTATGTGGCACAATCCAAGTGATGAGTTGTCCCATTATTTCAGCTTGATAATAAATTCCCTTTATTGAAACAAATACTTTTCGTAGTGCTTTTGCTTCTACTATGTAGTGCATGAATTCAACTGTAAAGAAGTCACAAGATTTATCTACTTTATTCTGGTTACAAAAAATAAATAAATAAGAGACTATAAAAAGTGATAGTTTAAATGGTATAACATATTTTATATTTTAAAGTTTTATGCTAATGTTATTTGTTATAACAACGAATATAAAATTTTAACTTAAATTTTAACAAATAACCAGTAATTTGTTGCTTTTAATTTTAATAAATAAACCTGCAATCCCCCCAAAAAAGCTAGATATTTAAAAAGAAAACAAATATATATTTAAAATATTTATCAAAAACTTTCTGGATAATTATGGCACTAATGAACTACAAATAAAATTTAGTAATATAAATTTAAGTTTGTAATAGAGCAAGAAATAGAAAACATATTTTTAAATAAGTGAATAAAATCTATCACCTTTAATAGATTAATATTAACATTTTAAAATAGTTGACTTTCATTTGAAGAATAAGAAAAAAAATCATTACAAGTACTGAACAACTATTTATATATATTTTTTTTTATCTCAGAAAGTATACAATATGTACATTTTAATATTTTGGGGTTACACATCTGCTGTAAATGCTGAATATATAAATATAACAAAAACTTTTATCCTCTTTATTTTAAGACTTTTTACAATAGAAGGTAACAATCCTTCTTGAAAATTGCTTTCAATAAAAGATTTTTTTTAAAGATATGCATAAAGTTGATGCATCAATTTATCAATAGTGAAATAATAGTCCCAGCTATGTAATATTTGCTATGATAATCAAATTAGAATTTTAATAACAAATAAAAAAATTCTCACTTATTTTTACAAAATAAAAAATAATAATGCACACCTGTTAATCTGCGGCATAGCTGAATGAGATCAGCTTTAACATTTTTTGATTTAGGAAATGTAGCAAAAAGAAAACACATGGAGATAGCATCATCCACATCTCTTAAAGCATCAATAAATGTGGGATACCTTGAGGGAAAAAACACAGTAATAATCATAATTATCTGGTAAATTTAGTAAAAAATTTTTTTAACTAAATTAGCATCATCAAATACAATTAGGTCAACTTAATGTCCTAAGACCAATATTGAAAATTTCTTTATCATGTTTTTCAATGACTAAAGATGATTAGTCAATATTCTTTACATTTCATTAAAAAAAAAAACTAAGATGAGAACTCATTTCTTTTTCTTCTAATATAATAAATGTTATATAAATTATTACCTTTCTTTCACTATATGATCGAGGTTAAAAACTGGTTGATTATCCCTTAAACGCTGACTTGTTTCTTGGTCCTTTTTACCAATTGCCTTTCTCAAGCGTTTTATAAATATCTGAAAATAAAATTAATATAAAGAAAAAAAACCATTCACATTTGTAAACATAATCTACAAATAATTTTTTTTAGACTTTATTTGAAAGCTAGAAGGAAAAATTAAATTGTTTTCTCTATAATAAAAAGAAAATTTTACCATTCATCATATTATTTTCTAATTTACTTAGAACTCTAACTACAAAAATGAATGAAAGCAAAAAAGAATGTAATTAATGAAAACCTTCTGGTAGATTGTCATTTGACCATTGAATTTAAAGGTAATTTGAGCTAATAATCTAAAAATGTGATATAATGGTAATGTTTACATCAATAAAAAAAAGTTGCTATTTATTATTGCAATAGTACTATGCATATAAAAAATGTAATTTAATATTATTGTAAAATATGTGCGAATAAACCCAGATGATCAATTAGATGTATCATTGTAAAACATATTTTTGAAAATGTTATTTATTTAAAAAGCTGTAAGAAATAAAATTATTTTAAGAAAGTGGATAAATTAATTTATTACATAAACACATTTTTGACTAAGATATGATTTCAAGTCCAAAAGATTATGTTAAATGAAAATCTTGAGAAATTTTATCCAAGTTATGTCATGAGGATCATTCTGATATATTGTATTCTCCTATGAGAAATCTACCAAAAAGTTAGATAAAACAAAATGATTTTTCTTTTAATTTTCATCATTACATAAATAGAATTCAAATTTCTCTATTAATATAGCTCATTTTCTTATAGATTTCTAGTACACAGATGCAAATGTATATGTTTAAATACTTCTAACTAGTGAATTCTTAAATAAAAACAATAAAACTTTTTTTAAATATGAACTGTAATGATATTTCATACATACTTTGAATGACCTGAATTTGTTGATAAGTGGCTCATGTGCAAGAAATTGGATATCTTTCACTAAATAATATGTCTTGTTGGATGAATTGTTTTTGTTAGCCTTTTTCTTATGGTGAGGTTCAACAGGATAGATTCCTTTCAATATAGAAAGTCGCCTTCAAGCAAAGATATTTTATAAGATTATTTCAACACGGAAAAAGAAATCATTTATAAGAAAAAACACTGACATAAAAAAATTATATAACTATACTTCTCTCATACATCATATTTTTATTTTATTTTTCAGTTAGAATTTTCTTTGAATCTTAATTAGACTGACAAAAATAAAACAAATATGATTAGACAGACACACAGTATTAAAACACACACAATGACACAATACGCTAGTGAATTTGTAAAACATAAATAGAAACTTCAAAAAAATTAAGAATGAATAATAAAGTTTTAAAAAAATTATATTAAATCACACAGATAATATTGCGGTGGTGGGGCGGGGATAGCTATTTATAATTTGTGATAATTTTACTACAATGTGACACAACAAAATATTCTGAACAAATAATAATAAAGATCTTCGAAAAGTACCCATAATATCTTAACTTTTTTGGCAGTTCATTGATATTGAGATTTTATTTTATTTATCTATTTATTACTATTATTCCACAATTTTGATGCGCTATATAATTTTAAAACATATTATGCATGAAAAGCCAATTTCAAATTCTTTTAAAAATAGTAAAGTTTCATAAAAACAGAAAAGTTTCAGACAACACAAATACTGATGTTTTCTTTGAAAAGAAAACCAATCAGTCTAAATACATTTAAGTTGTATGTAAATAATATTTTTATTCTATGTTTGTTTTATTCTATTATGTCTTTGAAAATAAAACCTTATAAATGCAATTTTTATTTCTTGATTTTGTCTATATGTAATTTTATACTACTAAAAAGAAAATCAAGAATGTTTTTAAGAAAAGTGCTTTTTACTGATAAATTTGATGTAAAACACCATACAAATCTTTAATTTTCCATTTAATTAAAGAAATTGGCCCATCTTCAATATACAACCTCCACCAAATTGGTGAGAAATTTGCCAATAAACGGAAATTTCTGTCTGCCATTATCGACATCCATAGTCTTCTTTATGGCAACCTAACTGCTAATTTTAAATTTTGCCCATTTAATACTGTTCCATCCATTCGTATCACTCTACTTGCTGTTAGCTCCCACCATTTCCCAAGTGGCCAGGTTGTATTTTTCTATTTTATTTGTTTTTGCTCATTTATTTTTCTATTTTTAATCATAGATATGGCATACGTCAATGTATTGATTAAGAATATTGAAAATTTTCAAAATGAGTTACAAAATAAAAGGTTTGGTTTTAAAGTTTCAAAGGTTTTAGATTATAAACCAAGGCCTATTTTTGAAAATCCTGGTATTGCTGCTAGGTGTTTAGTCAAAGAATTAATGCATGATAGATATGTTTTTTTTTTTTTCTCTTTCTTTTTTGAAGGAATTAGGTTTGATTAAAACCCCAAACTGCACAGTTTTAATGCAGGCGCGAACGAGAAATGATGTTTCGGATGGTTATATATTTGTTTGTCAGAACAGTATCATTAGGAGGGAATCACGGAAAATGTGTGGGAAACAGGTAAGTTTCAGGTAGGGCTTACTTACAGCAGCAGGTTGACTTTGGAAGAAGTATTTTTGCTCACTTTTGAGATTCTTAAAGGAACAAGGACTGGGGAAATTAAAGGACAACACTTTTTTGGTGACAGTACCTTATCAAATTGGAGGCAGTTTGATAATGAACAGAATTTTAGAGTATGTGGAGGAAAATTCAGGAAAGATGGGACATGTAGGTAAAATTGTGGAAGTGGATGAATTGAAATTTGGTAAGAGAAAATACAATAGAGGTCATAGAGTTGAGGGGCAGTGGGTTTTTGCTGGTGTAGAGGGAGGATCTGGTAGTATGTTTCTTGTTGCTGTCCATGATAGGACAGTTGCAATGTTGGTGGCCTGTATAAAACAGTGAATCAAACTGGGTATGACCATTTATAGCGATTACTGGGTGGCATGTGATAGTTTAGGCATGAAAGGTTATGAGCATTTAAAGGTTAACCGTAGTGCATTTTGTTCAGCCAGTAGATTTAGTTAATGGCATTCTGGCTGTCCAGACAAACACTGTTGAAAACCTGTGTAATATTGTTAAAAATTCCTTGCCATAGCCTGATTGTAAAGGCAATTTCCAGTTTTACTTGATGTTTCTTTTTGAGAGATTTTGTAGGGATAAAAAGGTTAACGTTTTTAACAAATTCTTGGAAATAATCAGACATTCCTTGGGAAGAGTACTCCATTAAAATCTGATAAATAAGTGCTATTCAGTAAGGAAAATCATTGTGCAGAGCCATATTTAAAAAAATATATAATAAAATGAGAAAATTATTCATGAATCTGCATTTTTTATGTGTTTGTAGTGCTAGCTTCATAAGCCAGATAACATCTATGATATCAAAGTCGAATTTTGGTATAGTGGCTATATTACTCGGCTACTGGCCATAGCGTCACAGGTTCATATAGCGACCTTCAAATCGGTACATTGGTCACCTTGATAATGCAGCCTCATGGAACAGTCATGACACCATCTACCCACAACAAAAACAAACAATGTCGTCAAATTCACTTGACGCAAGCAAACAAAAAAAATCGCCAACTCCACTTCACGCAACCAAGCAAAAAGCAAAGTCGTCAGACACACTTGACGCACGCAAGCAAGCATAGTCATCAGACTCACTTGACGGAAGCAGCAACTCGCCATAAAGCTTGGCACTATATTTAAAAAAAAATTTTTGTCCCTCCACCGACTCACTGGTGGGGGAGTACTGTGGCGCTAGCTTCATAAGCCAGATGACATCTATGATACCAAAGTCGACTTTTGGTATAGTGGCTATGTTACTCAGCTACTGGCCCTAGCGTTGCAGGTTCATATTGAGACCTTCCTTTGGTACATGTTTTTACAAGCAACAGCTCACATATACAGCTATTAACTTTTATAAAACGATTTTAAAAAAATAAATTAACTGTTCTCATCTTAAGTTGCTTGCTTTAACTGTTACTTACTGCTCTCATCTTAATATAGAAATAACTCATTTGATTTGGATCTTTATCTTAAATATTTTTTTTTTAAAAAAATTGGGTTTTCAGGGTGTAGCACCATTTTCTGGGTCTCTCATCTTTTATCACTTCCAGGACTAAGCCTAACATGGCCGCAAAAATCCTGGTTAAGTATCATAGCATAACAAACACGCATCATTGGTGACTTCTAGGGAAAACAAAAATGACACCAATATGCCGTATATGAGAAATTTAGCATGAAAATATTGCATGTTAAATTTCATAAATCTAGTTTTAATATCAGTATATTCCACATTCCACAAAATAAAGACAAAGAGAAACACATATAATTCTAAAAATTGTTTTAGAAGGACTCTGGAAAATTTAAAATGCAAAATTTTGTGAAAATTACAAGGCAGGATTTTCTTTTACAATGTTATTATTTTTCTATAAAAGTTTATAAATCAGATGGGAAAAAACATATTTTTAAAAAAATGTACAAAAATTATCAAAATTATTTATAAAAACAGGTTTTAAACATGAGAGAAGTATTTTAATTTTATGACAGGAATCTTTTAAATACCGAAAATCTTTCAAAGATAATTGAAGTTTCCTTAAAGCCTGCTTTCTACTCATATAGCTTGTAGCTATCCCTCTTTCTCCCTAGGAAGAAAAAAAAATGGATATCAATGAAAGAGCAAATAATTAATATAATGTACAAATATAAAAGTCTTCCAAGCTGCAAACCAGATGATATCTTCTCAAAGTAATATATTCATTTCATAAGTCACTTATATTTATTTATAAATTTTCTTAAAAATTTCTAGAGCAGAGGAATCAGATTAGAAAATTCCAGTTTAGAACTCTTAAAAAGTTTATAAAATTTAAAGCGATGAAGTATAAAAAAACAACTGGGTTTCAGAATCATGCCTAAAAACAAGTTTATGTTAATTTTACTTTAATGAATGATGTTTTTAAAAAACAGTATGAAGTTTTGAGTTACAAAAACTATTACCTGATTTTATTGTTACTTACAGTTTTAAAATCCATTAAGAAATTTGTTTAAAAAAGAGAGAGAGAGAGAGGATGTAATCAGTTTAAAAGAAAATAAACTTATACTCATCCATCTACTTAGAAATATAATATAAAAAGATTTAGGTTAAAATTTCAAAAGAAATTGAAAGGGCATATACAAGGTTAGAGGTTTCAAGGAAAATGTTAATATTTCTGTCATTAAATTTATTAAATTCATACTGTCACTGAACAAAATTTAAAAGGAAAAACTGAATAAAAGAATTTTAAGAATCCATTCCATTAAAAATCAGCTGAAATGCATACATGTCTCATTAATATATAAATTTGAAAATCAAACTCATGAAACAGAAAAATTATCATTGAAAATAAATAAGGATAAAATTGTTTGAAAAAATAATTTGCTTTCTTACTTTCTATCAGGTAGGCAAGATATAAATGCTTATAAAAATGTGATTATTCAATTAACACAATAATTGCTATAATATGTACAAGCATTTTAAGCATGGGAGCCTTAAAATATCATTGAGATAAAATAAAATATTCTGTCAAATAGGAAATCTCAGTTATTGGACTTATTATCCATTAGCTACCTTTGGTGACCAACCGGTTTGCACTTCTTAATGATCATAAAAATCTTCAGTTAAATATTTTGTAACTTGACTTTAATAGCTTCTTCATCAAAATATTTTTGAATTGCAAATTTTTCATATAATTAACATATATTATTATTATAAAGGCATAATTTACTCTGTACCTCTCCACTTTTCTCTCAGCTCCTGTACTTTAATTAAATCTAATTATTTCAACTTTAAATTAAAGTGGAAATGATTAAACTGCAATTAATATGAAAATATTTTTTACTAAAACCACACATTTTTTTTTTTATATATGAGTACTAAAAACAAAATTGTTCAGCATTTAAGACTAACATACACTACAGAATAATTTTCATAATTTTTGTAGTATTTAAGAATTATTCTACAAACATTTCTCAAATTCATCATAAAATTCAACTTTAAATTTGATTGATTTATGAAGTTTGGGATAAAATAGTTTTAAAATTAACATTTTTGTAATTTTAGGTCAAACAGTCTTGGAAAATTCTTGGTGAAGGGGATCATCTTTGAGCCAATCTATGAATTGATCTAAAATTGCCCGTTTTTATTGAATAGTGATGTTCAAATTTTCAATATTCAACGAGTTATAGAGACAGGTTTAGTTGATTGGTGTGTGAATCTTTTTATTTAAAATATTAATTTCTCAAGGATGTTTTATTGCATGTAATTCACAGAGAAGAGGGTCTAGAAAAAAGTTAAACATTTCAAAATTTATAAAAGCATTCACGGACTCAAAATACAAAAAATTTAATTATTTACTTCATTCAGACTATTTTAACGCATGTATTTCTATTATTAAATGCTTACAAATTAGTCATTGGGGCCTGAAATGAAAGAACATATATTAAACCATGTTTGTCTTAAATAAAGCCAATTTATCAAATAAATAACATCAATATTGTAAAAGATCATAGGAAACTTTGTCTTACATTTAATTTTTAGAAAATATAATGTTTCTTATTTCATTTCATACAGACATGTGCTGAAAATTACACTTCTCTGCATTTACAGTAATATTTAACTTAGTTTTTAATTTGAGCTTCAGTCAATGTGATGGCAGCTTGTTGATAAAGTTAATTTTCACAATGCAAGGAAAACATGCTCGTCCAGGTTAAATTTTATTTATTGATGTGAAATAAATTAATAAAAAACTAAATTATAATTTTTTTTTAATTTATTAAAAAGAAAAACCCTAATTTATAGGTTAAAACACATTGGAATCCTTAAATAGATAATTTTTTGAGTTTTATTTTGATGTAAAATTAACTTTATATATATATATATATATATATATATATATATATATATATATATAAATATATATATATATATATATATATATATAATGTTATATGTACATATTAATGCCAAAAAAACACAGAATAACTTAACTTCATTTTTAATTTATTAAAATTCTAATTAAAAATTCAAAGAAAGATGCACATTTCTGGCCTCCAAGGTATGACCTCAAATAGTCGTAGATGATGCAGTCTGGTTTGTACAGTACCTACACTTACATTCAGCTTTATTATAAGTGTTGATAACAGTGAAAATATTACTTAACACTATTTAAGATATTATATGTTTTGTATTTACACTTAATTTAATGTATATATTTCTTAATAACAAATATATATAATAATATTTTTTCAACATTTTGATTCTAAATCCTCTTTTCAAATCTAATTTATTATTTCAAATAAAGTAGATTTACACCAGATGTCTTTTTTAAACTTATCAATCTTATATTATCTATACTTTAAGTTTATATTCTTTTAAATAATACATTCAATCATAAACTGTAGCATTAATCTATAATTTTCAATAACTTATTTACTGATAAAATCACAAAATAATTGGATAACAGCTTCTTCAATACAAAACATGTTATTTTATTAAAATACACTTTTTACTTTTCATTTCTTTGCTTAAGTTCCTTATATCTGAGTTAAGTGCTTTTTACTGCAAACACAACAAAAATGTATACAATTATTATGTAATAACAGAAATGTGTATATAGCTTTTTTGATAACACCTAATAAGTCTTTTCTTGGTGTTTCCATAACATAATGCAAAGGCTTACAGACTATGCGTTTTAATAGAAATTTATTTCAAATTATTCATTGTGTGCTTTCCATGACATTTCAACTCTAAAAATTAGAGCCAGATCAAACATAATGAATTATTTTAAAAAAAATCTCTTAAAACAATTATGCATTGATAACTGCAATTCAAAAAAGGGCACTTTAAGTAGCTTAATCAAAAATTAAATATCTAACTTCCAAAAACGTGGGCGTTTCGCAATTTTACATTAAAGTTATGATACCAGTTGCAAATATGATCAGCTTATTCTTTATATGACAAAAAAAAACATTAACTATTTACATTACTTACACCTTAAGATTTTTCACAATATAGAATGCATTAAATTTTAAAAAAAAAAAATTTACTACATTCATTTTACAGAGCACTAAATCATAAATTGAAATTTAAGAATAATGTCCATACATTATCATTAAGGGAATATGTAGCAAATGATAATATGATGAAAACTTACTTTCTTAAACCTGATTCCACCCATTTTTTTTCAATTAAAGATTATTAAAAATTGTAAAAAAGTCCCTACTATTTCATTAATTTGAAAGAAGCAAGGTATTCGGATTTAAAGCAACAATGGCTGTTATCCCCTTACTATTTCATTACCGCATGGGCCAACGTGCACATAGTAAACAAACTAAAAGTTGCCAACTAATGAATTATAACTACATTTGGAAAAAATTTTATTATAGAATATTACACACAAATTTGTTTATTCCTTCTTCCTTAAGTATTCGGAAATTTACAAAAAGAATATAAAATAAGAAAGACACAAATATGCAAAAAATACATTCAAGGATGCATCTATATACTATTTAATGAACGGTCGCCTTCACCAATCCAGTGGCTAAATAGCGGATTGTTCAATCAAACTTAGATGCATAATCCACCTTTTTTGTTTGAGTAACAAATACTTTTGTTATTGTTATTTAGTTGCTCTATATTTGTTCCAAATATCTGTTATTTCAATCATATTATTAATTAAAAATTATTAATTATAATTAAATTTAAAATTTATTAACTATAATTAATATATAATTTACTAATGTAAGAAACACGTGGTCGAATTAATGTGTCTATTTCAACTTTTTTTAAAAAATTCTTATTCAATATTATTTATTTAATTTATTAATTGGAGTAAAGATTTTTCTGAAAAAGTTGAATTAAAAATATATGTCATTTCTTTAAAACATTCTATTTATTTCTAAATTCTGCCAATAGATGGCGCCAGCGAAGTAAATAAACTTAAATGGCCAGAGACGGCTACGACTCATTTCGCAGGCAATAACAATGATCTTCATAGGATAGCGGATTGCCAAATGCGAATATTGGAAAATCAAGGTCGCTACAATTGAGGGGAGGGGTGACTAATCACTTTACAGTGAAATTTTCGTAAAGTGAGAAGTCACTGCACCGATAGATTTCAGCGGTATGCAATTCAGTGTTACGATTATTCCAAGAATAACCAGTCCGGTCTCTTTTCAATCCATTCACAGATTTCTCCTTTTATCCTTATTCTCGTTAAGGAGACGGCACCCTGAGGACACAAGGGAAGAATGCTTTGTATTTCTACGACTTCCTTTCCTCCCTCTGGAGGGTTAGGGATTACGCGATACCCTTCTTTTCTTTCAGGGCTGTTGGCTCAGGCCGTTTTAAGATAACATATTGTCAATACGGGGAGTTGTAACAATTTACTATTTTAGGTTGAAAGGAATCCACAATTTGTATTCCTATTTCACTTACAACACGTTTGCCTAAAGCCAACTTTAAGATTTTACATTAATATCGTACATAAAATTGAATCCAACTGGCTCCTTCAATGTCTTTTTGGCCCATTCATTAAAAAATAAGACTATCGTGAATTAATTTTTAAGAATTATTAATACAATATTTATTATTATTATTATTCAATACATTTTTCAGTGCTGAGGGTAAAGTTATCATTACTGAGATATTAACACAATATTGCGAATAATTTACTTGAATTTCAAATTGCAGTTTTTGATAATTCTATCTATTTTTTTTACTGTGTTTGACAACGAAGTGTAGCGTCACCCTTATAAGCCAGAAAATATCCTTCGAGCTGAAGGGTCCCTTTTGCTCGATCGGTATGATATTCGGCTACAGGCCCAAATGTCGCAGGTTCGTACGCGACCTTCACTTGCTACAGAAGCATTGTTTAGTGTTTATTATAAGGTTTCATGGCGCATTAACTTTGAAAGATTAATATTATATTTATAATTTTTTTATCTTGGTTATTTTTTACGCATTATACAAAAAGATATCTTATATTCATTTTTCTTAAGCATATTTTCATGTAAATATTTCTTATGCAAAATTCATAGTTTTATGGATGTGATTTCAAAGATCGTTGTAGAAGAAATCATTCCTTTCTTGTATAAAATTAGAAATAATCATTAGATGAAAGGATTATCCTAAGAATTACTAATTTTATAGTCGTTTTATCGGCCTTTTGTTTTCTTAAAAAATACCTAAACTTTTTTTTTTCTAAAATGTCTGTTTTAAATATAATTTTAAAGAATGGATGACGTAATATATTTAACCATTGCTCTGAAAGGAGATTCTTTTTAAATTAAATTTCTCCATTTCTTACATTGTTTACTGCTTTCAAGTGTGACAAATTTGGCAAAAATATTGTTTTTCCCTTCTGGGAAAACAATATCTTGCCAAAAAAAATTAATTCCAACCACCTGTAAAAAGGAAAATTAATTCCAGCCACCTGTAAACAGCATCACTGTTTCTTATCGCTTCGTATTTTTCCTTTCTGAGAATAGATCATTATTTTTTTTTCTTTCTTTCTTTCTTTCTTTCTTTTTTTTTGTTTCTAAGAAAAAATTAAAATTACTATATAATTTCAGAACGCCGGGTGAATTTATATGAGGTGATTTTATTTCTTGTTCCGTTATTAATTTGTGTGTGTGTGTGTATTTTTACGAATAACTAAAACTGGTTTGATTTCATAGTATCAAAAAAATAGTATTTTAAAAATATTTTATAAACATTAATTAATTTAAATCTTAATTATTTGCTCTGCCATTATTATATCACATTTCTTCATTGTAAAATATCGCGAATCCTAAGTTTGCTTGTCGTAATCTCCAGAAAAATAATTTTTTTTAATAAATTAGATTTAAAAAAATTTACCTTAATAATCTTATTATACTACACTATTCTACAAGTTTATCGAAGAAGGGCTTGGACTTTTAACTTTTTTACAATTTTTCTAAGGGTTAAATTTCTTACTGCATTGTCATTAAGGGAATGTATATATTCTTTTCTGTTCATAAAAAATAAAGAAGAAAATAATTTGATTTTACAATAAAATAATAACTAAGTAAGATTTAAAAGAAGTACTACTGCATAAAAATTCATATTATAACAAATGGTATTACACAATAAGCGACAAATTTAATAATTAATATCCTTACCTGGAATTAAATTTTAAATCAGATAAAAAATCTCTAGTATCCATCCAAATGTCATTTAAACACAATTTCAGAATATTTTATGAACTTTCTTTTTTGCATAAAATAGCATAGCCTCCATGGACTTTGTATTTTAACTTCATTTATTCTTTTAGCTTTAAGTCAGTTGAATTACATTTTGAGAGAATTTTGAATTGTAATTTACAATAATCACAATCGATAAATGAATCAAATACATTCACCAGCGGTTTAAAAAAGAGATCCTTAAAAGTTTCAATTTCAAATTCAGTAAATAATAAAATAAAATTATTCTCATAACATTTTTTTAAATTTAAAACTACAGCCTTTAAAGATACAATAAACCGAAAACAAAATAAAACTGCAAATATCAGGAAGAGTCATATAGAAAAACTTATTCAAATCTTCGCATGTGTTAAGTAATTGCCTATTTAAAAGAAAGATTTTGATCCTCTTTTTCAGATAGTTTTTCCCGGAAATGGAATCATAAAAGGAGGTAAAATGAGAAGTAAACCCACGAAGAGGGCGAAAGAAACATAGACCTCCAAAGCACAAAACATTTGCTAATTTTCTGTAATCCTTTTACCCCAAGTACCGATTTTAATCAGGAAGGAATTAAATAGGAATTTTGAACATTGCTTTAATTCATATTTAACACACTTTTAAAAACTGATGGAAAAGTATCTAAATGAAATTTCATTTTAAATAATACTTTTCTAATGTCTTCACATTTTAAATCTTAATTCTTATAGAAAAAATTGTCATGTTTTGAAGAAAATTGATTTTAAAAATTTAATTTTCGTCTGTATCATTTAAGAAAGCATCAACTCTCCAAAAATGAAGTTTATTTAATTTAAAAATTAATATAAATCTTTCTTCAAAGCAATTTCTTTTGCAAATAATAATTTGGTGCGGAAATGTTTGTAATCATAAGAAAGCTGGGAATTACATATATATGCATGAGTACCAGAACAAAAGGTATGACGTATTTAAATTAGTATTTTCGATTCATTTATGCATTATATATATTTCTTTGTTTAATAGTTGAGAAAACTTTCCGGTTTTTGAGCAAAATCATTTAATTTTTTCCAAATGTTCTCACTCAGTTACAAATTCTCAGAATGAAATAGTTAGGACTTGGGACGCAACAAAAGCGATTACCTTCCCTTTTTTAGAGTAGTACTGTCAATTATTATTAATTTCACGTTGAGAAGATATTAGTAAACTTCCGGCAAATCCCCCCCCTTTCTCTCTTATTTAGAAACGCAATTATCAATAAAGAATACTCAGCTCAGTAATTATGTTGCAGGTATACAGCTTTTTTAAATCAGTAGAAATTGTCTCATTTTAAATCATTACATTATAAATTTTATTTTTATTATAAAATATTTTGACATTTTTATCGGCTATAGGTATACAATATAACATTTCGAGCCATTCCATTTGCACAAAATATATATGTATATTTAATTCTTAAAAGTATATAGTTTTTGAGAGACACAAACACGCATTTATGTATATTCTTCCTACACGATACCGATTTTTTAAACGTTTTCTATGAAACACGTCAAAAAATGTTACAATAGAGATTTCTTAAAAATACATAATTTATTTGAATCTACAAGAATGTTAATTTGAAGGTATTTTAGCTTTGATAATCAATATTTTATAATTAAAGAAATTTATGATTTTTTAAAAATAGTTTATATGTATTTCTTTTATTAAAACTTTCTCTGAAAAGTTAAAATATATTTTCACTAAAAATAATATGTAGACAATGGAATATAAAGTGTGCATGACTGATAATCGAAAGGCAAGTTGCATTCAGCAATTTATATTGCTTTATTTTCAGAAATTTCCATTTCATTTTTTAACCCTTTCGCATACAATGTCATGTGTAACACACTCGTCGATTTACTGAATTTTCAGTTTTAAGCCTGCAACTAAGTGAACAGAATTAAGCAACTTAAATCACCTAAAAAAATCTTCACCATCTCAAAAGCTCGTTATATTATTATAAGAATCAAGATAACAACATATATCTGAAATATTATGAGTAATCTAATTAAACTAACAATTTAAGTAAAACAAATTCGTAAGTAAAATGGTTAAAATCTTAAGTTTAGATTGAACGAGACTCAGTACAAATTACTCATATTTTTTACAAATTTGTGAGATTTTATTTTTGAGTCTAACGATATCAGTTCTCTTTTATATGTCCTTAAAACACCTTGAAGAAAAAAGAAGAAATCAGAAGAAATATTATTTTAATTGTTAATTTATTTAAGTTATTTTCCATTAAAAATATTTTAAAGATAATTAGTTTAAAGCAAAAAGAGTAAATAAATATTTTAAATGTGAAAATTATAGATTATTTTCCGATAAATTCTAAAATCCACCAAATGTTAACAAACGAAGCATTTTTTTTTCTTTATCACATTGCCAACCATAATATTAATTATATCTGAACAAATTTATTGATATATACGTGATGCAAGCCTTTACCTTCTCTGTTATAAAATTTAAAAAAGTATTTAAATTTGTATGAATTTTTGTGCATCTTTCCCAAAATGTTTTTATAAATCAACGAAGAGAAATTTATCATTGGCAAATTACTTTAAAATATTCCTTTTATTTTAAAAACAGCCTTAACATAAGTCATAATTCTGTTTTTTAAAACTGGAAAATCCTTCAGAGCAACGGTATTCTAATGCTAACCAGAAACGGAAAATTTAATTATGCTAATATCAAATCGTGTCAATCGTGGAAATTTAGTAGTTATGGTGTTTATATTCAGTTAAGCCAGCTTGTTGGCACGGAGGTAGCGCGTCTGCCTCGTGTTCAGGAGGTCCCGGGTTCGAGTCCTGGTTCGGGCATGGTTGTTATTCTGTGTGCTATCTGTGAGATGTATGAATGTGCCCCCCTGTAAAAAGGGGTTGTGCAAGCGAATGGGATGAGTGTGTAGCAAAAGTCGTACTCTTGGCCCTAGATGGCGCTACTTGAAACAAGAGACGCTTCACTCGGCTTAAATCTGCTGCTGGGCCCAGCAGCGAGCTTGTCCATAGGCAAGTGCCATTAGAAACAACAACAACAACATATTCAGTTAAGAATGGATATAAAACCATATGAAGTTTGCTAAAAGCATTGAATATCAGCAGAAACTTGTTTAAAAACACAAATTAATATTTTTCTGTGAAGATAAATGTGGAATAAATCTAGTTTTCGTACAATGAGACAAACCACTTATAGCTTCCAGCAATGGGGAGAGTTGACTCTTTGTAAAATAGGAAACTCTCTGCGTGTGATCAAAGGTCCCGCCGTCCACCACAACTATTTGTGGGTGGTCTGTTCCTGGAAAGAGCATCAGTGGAGAAGTTACTTTCCCAATGCATGACTGAAATCTGCTTCGAGATCGTCCATTGGACAGATCGTATCGATTGTTCTATCTATCGTGATCCAAGACCTGAAATCGAAATATCAACCAGTAAGAACGTGTCAGTGATTTGAACCACACCCCTTTTTGAAAAGTATTGATCACTGATATTTGTGACTTTTTGATATTGATTACGTAATAATTGTTTCTAAAATATTCGTCATCCTTAATCAAACTAACTTCTCAAATCCAATTCGGCTGAGTGTGCGCTTGACCAAACCCTTTTTTCTACAGGTTGGTAAGGGAGAGAGCTATAAAGCCCCGATGGAGTTTCATGTCACATCCAGGAGAGCAAGGATGTGATTCTATCACTACGAAAGGCGTTTCATCTAGATGCTATATTTGAACTTGGAGCATTTGTACAATAATATTATTTTTGCTCCTCCTTCCTCATTGAAATTTTGACCACTCTTAAAAAAAATTCTTTTATTAAATTAGAATTAGGAAATTGTTCATAGGAACAACAAATAGGAATAAAACAGGATAGTTCATAGGAATAAAACAGTAACTGATCGATGAAAGATCATCAGCCAATGATCATTAGAATACACAAACCCCTGCTAAGAGAAAGTGCTTTACATATTGACCAGATTTCAGTAATAAACTTCTTCCCTCTGCCACATTGTTTTTGCTGTCACAGAGAGTTTCTTACTTCAAGAGAGCCCAGTGTGCCTCTTCAGTCAACGTATCTTACCCTCTTTCTTTGCACTTTCAGTTTTCTGGGGGCTCTTTGATATTTGTTCATTTTACTGAAAATTTGCAAAAAGCCCCAGAATGGCTCTCACTGGCAAAAATGGTCTTATAATGGGTCAGATGGAGGATTTACGACCATATCCGTAAAGAAATTGGGATACCGAAACAGGTTTAGACCGAAGCTCTCTTCAAACCATGTTAATTATTACTGTCGTTGGAAGCAATTAACTGATTATCTCATTGTGCATAAACCAGATTTCTTTTGCACGCTATATTTCCCAGCTTTATTATTTTTCAAAGAGGTTTCGGCAGAAATTTAACGCTTTGGAAAAATTCCATTTATGATATTCTTTAAACAGATATAAAGTCATAAATACAGTTATACATTTAATATTTTCTATGACTAAAATGATTTGATATTCACGTAATTAAACTGTTCCCGGTCAGTATGAGAATTACGCTCTCACCAAAGAATGCCCACTTTTTTTTTAACGTATGGATAACTTATTTTAAAGCTCTTTTAAAAATAAAATAAATTAATAAATTGTCCTTGATAAATTTCCAATCTTAGATTTTTAAATGCGTCTTTGATGATGCATAGAAATTCATCCAAATGCGAACACTTTTTTTAAAAATGTATGACAGAAAATCTAAATATTGACATCACGTACATATCAATGATTTTTATACACCATCAGTAATATGGGTGGCAATGTGGTAAAGAAAACAGTTTCGTTAATTAAAATTTCTATTTTTTATAATATTAATTTTATTTTCGGTATAAAATAGATTTCTCCTCAGTGGAAAAATTATAATGTTAGCATTGAAATTATTTACCTTAAATTATTTTGGTTTTATTATTATTATGTGAGAACATGATGTTATTTTAGTTAGAAGGTTTAGATCTTTCTGAAATTTGCGTGAAAAAATATTTTACTTGCTTTAATCAGTATTACAGTATCTACTTTTACCTGAATTTATCAGAATATATACTTCTTTGAAAGCAGATGCGTTTTTAAAAGGTTGATCTGCTTTTACCAGTATTTATTATTACATTTGCTTCTTTGACAGCAGTTGTATTTTTAAAATGTCGACAAACAACTATGACATCACGGGTCTTATTTCATCTTAAAATCGGTAGAGCTCCAAAATTTAGTTTGCCAGCTAAAGAAATGGAAAATGAAAGTTAAAAAATTATCATTATATTTATATCTTTATGTATAAAATTCTTCTGTGCATGCGTATGCGACTGAATTCCTCCAAATTGGCTGGAAAGATTTTGATGAAAATTTTTGTGTGTTTTCAAATTGATACGAGAATGGTTTAAATTCACAAAATTTTTAATTAGAATTTTATTTAATTTAAAATTAACTGAAATTTAGACTTTTTTTGTGATAACTTTTGAAAATATCATCACACACAAAAAAGGAATTTTTAGTCAAATTAAAATTAAAAAAATTATCTTTTTAATGATACAAATTTTTTTACCTACATGTTAATTTTTTTATCCGTAATAAATTTATAAATAAATATTTTAACCATATTTTTCAACCATTTATTTCGTGCAAAACAATTTAATATGTACGAGCATGACAAAAAATTATCTTTTATCAGCTTGTTGCCATCAGGTTAACAAAAACTCTGATTAAAAAAATAAGTTAATTATTACTACTAATAAGGAAGAGAAGGAAGGAAGGAAGGTGTGTTCTTCGTCGTATGCTCCAGAAACGCGGTTCTTAGCTTTTTCCGGGTTAAACAGAAACTAGGATCACCAATATCAAAAATATATCACTTCAACAAAGGAAGGTAGAAACAAAAAGTGTGTTCTCCGGCATATGCACCAGAAAACAAGAATCACGAATATCACAACAAGGTTTAAAATCTGTCTGATGCCAATAGTACAGCCAAAATGGCCTTCTTCGTGACTGAGCCATCAAGAGAAAAGTCACAAATCCACTCAAAAGAAAATGGAATGCATCCTAATCCATCCATTAATGTAATCCATTTATCCAGCTGATAAATGCTCGTACATATTAAATCCTAATTTGGCGTGTAAAATATTCATTGCTTTATCGTAGACAGGGCAAGATAGAACAAAATGCTCACATGTTTCGGGAACCCTACATTGCTGGCAATCTGATTTATCGATGATATGATAGATTTATCAATGATTATGATAGCACTCACTGAAAGAGTCCTGGAAATATGTCGAAATATCAAAACCACATTTTGTCTAGAGAGGCTGTTTTTTTTAAGTTGAAGGAATCGAGCCACCTATATTTGTGATATTTAGAAATATTCCATTCTTTATTTTGCTTCAGTATGGCTGCTTTGTAACATGCCGATTGGATATCCTCGGGCGATATCCAATCACAAATTGCTGGAGAAGTTAAAGCTTCTTTTGCTGAACAGTCAGCCCATTCGTTTTTTGCAATTCCCACACGGGCGGGAGTATAGAGCAATTCTAATGAAGAGAAAAATTTTAAAACATCAAAAATTATCTGAGCCAATTGCAGCGAACTTTTCAGTAAGTGAAAATTAAGGCCCCTCAGAGCCATCAGATTGGACATGGTTCTCCGGTTCTCATACAAAATTTAGAACGGTAAAGGACAATGCATATCCCTCGCCCGAAAATATAGAATTAGAGCTATGCATCGTCCCTTTGATAATCTCGTTCGAGTAGCAATTAATTGCTGCAATTTCATTGGAGTTGGCGTCCTTGGAAGCATCCGTGGTCAAAAGGATCCTTTCCACTGGTAGAGAAGATTTATATTCGGCAAAAAGTTTAATGATTTGAGGATCCAAAAACCTTTGTTGGAATCCCAATTCATGAATCTTGATACCAAAATTTTTGCACTCATCCCAATCGACTGTAATCTTAATCGAAATGTCATTGTTAAGAGAAAGCTTTTTTAGCCTTGTAAAAATACTCGATGTGGCACCACAAGTAAGTCTATGGTAAATGCGGTTGAAAATGACATAAGTGGCCTCGATAAGAGAGCTTCAGTCTGCTGTAAAATCGCGTCTCAAGAATTGATTGACATAAAATGTCATATTTTGTCTCTTCAATCTGAGTTTCATTGTAATCTCGATGGAAATTTTATAAATAATTGGAAGCGTCGTCCACCAGGGGAGACCAAGCGCGAAACGAAGAATGCTGTACTGGACTATTTGCAGGGTAACATGGCCAGCTTTATTTGTCACGGTGAGAGCATGAGAACCAAATTCTACTGATTATGTAATGCAAGTGTTGCAAATTTTGAATAAATGAGTTGCATTTGCACTCCATCTGGGAACATCCAGAGCGTTGATAACGTTTAATTTCTTAAATGCTTTCATCTTGAGTTGTTCAATGTGAGAACGGAAAGAAAGAGCTGGTGCAAACTGGATGCCAAGGAAACGGATATTGTTGATCCGAGGGATGCAACAGCCCAAAACTAGATTTCGAAACCGTCAGGAGAACTTCTGTAAGAGAATGTCATTGCTCTTAATTGGAACAATATCCAAATGTCATTCAGTGCACCAACGTTCTAATTTAGATATACAGTTCCCCATCCTGTTCTTAATCCCATCTGTGTTAAATACCTACGCCAAAATGAATATGTCATCCTCATAGATGAAACAAATAACCTCGTTGGGTAAAACACTGTATATATCACTCATGAAGACGATAAGCAATAAGGGGAAAAGAACATTACCTTGAAGAAAGCCCCAGTCTAGCCAAAAAAGAAAAAGATGGAGAAGAGAGAGAGAGGAGGAGGAGGAGGAGGAAACGCATCTCCAGAACACTGTTGCTTTGCGGTCTTGCAAAAAATACGAAATCCACGGTGCTAATTTACCCTTGCTCCCGGATTTTAAGATCTTAAGTACTATGTCATCGTGCTAAACGTTATCGTAAGCAGCCTTTATGTCAAACGAAATGCCGTAAATTTTATTTAGCAATGTTTCAGATGGGCTTTGTAAGGCAAGACGCCAGCTTGAAAAGGGGGAAAAATTACTTTTTAAAATAAAAATGACGGAGCCTGCTTAAAACCATCTGTTCAAAAATCTTACCTAAGATAGATGTCAAAGTGATAGGTCTGTATGATGTGACCTCTGTTGCAGCTTTCCCAGGTTTTAAAATTGGTATAATTTTCGCTGTTCGCCAGGAAGATGGAACTATGTTGTTTTCCCATAGAGTATTCAAGAGGACTAGTAATTTTCCCATAGAGTATTCAAGAGAGCTAGTACTTCCAACAGACAGATCAATAGGACGAGTTTATTGTTGACCTGGTCTAAGCCTGGTGATTTATTTCGAGCTTTGGACAAAGCGCTCAGATATGGATTAAAAAAAAATCCCTTTGTTTTCCTTGTACGTACATTCAAAGATATGAAAAAATGCGCGCATAGCTATCATG
This sequence comes from Argiope argentata, assembly GCA_026289955.1. NCBI lineage: Eukaryota > Metazoa > Arthropoda > Arachnida > Araneae > Araneidae > Argiope > Argiope argentata. The sequence goes on from JAOUZG010020842.1 coordinate 4,299,851, forward strand.
CCAGTTATAATGGAATACGATTTTAAGGAATGAAAAATGCAATGATAGAAAGCATTAACTTAACATTATTTGAAATAATAACATATTAAAAAAATTATATTTAAGTCAAGAAAAAATATTTTATCTCCATCTATTATCTCGAATAAAGCAAGATCAAATTTATATATTAATGGTTAGGGGTATATATTATCTCTCGTGATCTTAAATTGTAAGACACACAAAATAAGACTCGGGTGAAATAAAATATTTTAGTTATAAAACAAATCATTGAACGATTACCTAATAAAAACATTACAAAGAAAGATTATTATTATTTATTCGTTTTTGGCAATTCAAGCATTCGGGCATCGATTTCCGCAACTTCTGCATATTTTTCAGCCATCAATTTCATGGAGCTAATGGACATAATCTGTAGCAAATAAAAACTGTGAATAGCAAGTCTAGAACTGTGAATAGCAAATGTATTTAACTGAATAGAATGAATGTAAGATGTTTATATATTACATATTGCATCAGCAAAATTATTTATAAAAACAACTGATTCTAAATACAAGTTACAAAAATATTTTATTCTTTTTTAAAATATAACATTTTTTAACAAAAAATATAAAAATATATTATTGCGAATTAAACTGTTATTTGACTGCCATTATCGGCTGAGGCCCAACGTCAGCAAATACATCATCACCCACAGAAATTTCGCCACTTTTCCATACACCACATCCGATCCCAAGACACGGAAGCGATCCTATATTTTTTACAGTTTCTGGATCCTTGGGTATCCTATACCTGAAAAAATTGTAATCATAACTTTAAAGCTTTTATATACGTAGTTTAAAAAATGTTATATTTTTAAAAAGAATAAAATATTTTTGTAACTTCTTATAACTAAAAATAACTTTTTTCTGATAAATTTAAATATTATCTGAGTATGATTTACTTTTTAAAAATTAGTCGGCTTTGGCAAGCAATTGTCTCACTGGAATGTATATTTTCCAAATAACGACTGAAAAAGGAAAGTGATAAAATTGTATCTGTATTAAATTTGAAAAACGCCTAACTGGTTGGTTTTTGAAAGATATTGAATATTAGCGTTTGCAAGCTTAATAGTTATTGGAAGATGCATTCTAGCCTAATGATTAAAATAAAATATAAGCATGAAATCTAAAACTTTTTTCTAATAATCAACAATTATAATATCATCTAAAATCAACGAACAACGCTTTTAACAATAGGACAACTTTTTCTTCTGCAAATTCTGATTGATTAAAAAGTACTCACATGCATCTTTTTATTTCAGCAAAGAAGTATTTTTACAGGATGTATAGTGTGAAATGTATGCAAAAATTAAGCATTTTTGTGCATGGATACATAAACTGAAGTAATTTTCTATGCACTGAATTTTTCTATCTAATAATAAATTATAGCTTTCATAGAAGAATTTAAAAAAATATCAATTGATAATTTTTTTTACTTTTTGAGTTTTAATCTTTGACTAAAAACAATCTTTCAGATTTTAAATGAAATTTTCTAATATGATATGAAAATTCTAAAAATGATTATAACTATGTTCAGATGCTGAATTGAGATGTTTAGATGCTAACTATGTTTGATATGAAAGTTGAGAATGCCTATCTCATCTTCTATTTAAACTGCCAAAATTATTTTAAGCAATAATTAAAAGGAACAGATTTTGAAAATTTCAGTTAAGAGCAAAATGAATAGAATTAATATATGTTACAAATATTAAAGATTCAAAAAATTATTAAACTGGACAGAAATGAGTTCAAAAAAGGATTTTCACAAGACACTGGATGCCAAAATCTATGTTAATTATACATAAGAACCATAATCAATGAATTACTTATTAGTTCAGAAAGCTAATTTATTAATAGTAGTTAACGCTGACAGATTTTTATCATAACTTTAAATTTAGGATCAAAAATTTAAAAAAAAAATCTGAAAAAATATAATTACATAACTTCTATGTTGTAATAGTTTTTATTTCCTTATGTGTACAAATAAAAAATACATATAAAGAAACTTTTTTCCTGTAAAATAATCATTAGAAACTTTTTAATTCTCAATTCAAATTTAAAAAAAAAAGGGGGGGAGACAATATTGTCTTGTATTAATAAATCAAGATGAATAAACTAATTACAAACAGCTTTTATTGTACCTTTATGTTCTTTAAAAAAAAATCCTCAATTATATAAATTTTTATATGAATAAAAATAATAAGAATAGAAACAAGAAAAAGGGACAAAGAAACAATTATTACTGCAATTATATTAATTATTTTTTTTGCAACAATTATTAATTTTACAGTTATTTATTTATTTCTTATTGATGTTTTCAGATTCTTCTGGTCATATAAGTTCGTTTTCCTCTATTCTTTTTCTTTGAATGTTGTACCTCGCCAAGATTTTTTTAAAAAGCCATTGTTTTATTAGCTTCTAGCGACAGTCCTTTAAAATTCTTCTTTTGTCAGAAATTTCTTTTCCAAAGTATCTATTGTTCTTAATTACAAAGTACAACACCATTTTATCCCCCCTCACCCTCAAAAAAATTCCAGAAGAAAACAATAATATGCACATGTTACTGAGAAAGACCGGTGTCTGGAGAATGTCGACTTTCACCGGTGAATGTCAACAGACACATAGTAGCTTGATGCATGTCCAACATATTTGCTGAATACCCTTATTTCTGACTAACACCGGTGAATGTCGGCATGCAATAGTGGTGAATGTTGAACGTGTCCGATATTCATATTTTCTTTTCTGTAATTCTGTCGCGATACATTTTTCGCCTCTCTTTCTGAAAGGAATGATTAAGAACTTAAAGCACATTGTGCATTCAAAATGAGAAAGGAAAATGATAGAAGTTAAAAACTTAATTATGCAGTACATTCAAAATGAGAAAATAAAATAATAGTAATAAAAATCTACTAAATTATGATTCAAATCTTATTTATTGCAACAACTTAAACTATGACACTTTGAATTGCACAAGAAACCCATGATTTTACAACTGCATTTATTTGTGGAACACTTCCTTTTGAAATGACAGCGTGTATAGTCTTGCCCCCCCCCCCCACTTCTCGAATGAGCAGCAGCTGCTTCTCCCAGCGAAATTTCTTGAGAAGAAATCTCATCTATGGAAAGTAACTTTTGTGTACAAATTGCAAACTGGTTACGTGTGTAAAGCCGCTTGAGGGTACCATTTTCATTTGCAAGTTCATAGAAGTCGGAGTCTTCTATTCCAACAACAACCGCTAGCACACTTCAGTTATCTGTACGACCACGGTCGACAGACAAACTGTTCTCCGGTTCCAAAAGTATTGACAATTTCTTCAAGTTGTTCTTCGGTTTCGATATTTGCGATTTGTTCGCTATGCAAAAAAGACGATGCCTTGACTCTTTTTGATTTAATGCCAAACATGGCTTCATGAGGACTTTGGCGTATTCCTTCGTGGTATGTAGTGTTCCTCCCTTTTCGACATCCACCAGAGTATATCTGTGACTGTCGACATACACCGGTGAGGATCCGAATCTACAAGAATGTAATGAAATATTCGATCTTTCACCGACGTATTTGGTGATTGTTGACATTCACCGGTGAAAGTCGACATTCTCCAATTCCGGCCATTCTCAGTAACACATATACTGCAAATCCACGGCTTACGCAAGACTTAATTGTTCATTGCTTGTTCATTTCTTTTTGAGCGAAATTCTCAGCGCTTTCTCGGAATATTCCGAGTACCTATCCTTTTCAGTTTACTGTTTCCTGCTTTTTTTCCTTTTTTTTTGAAACTTAGCTCACTTTCTCACTGAGTACTCTACGGTGTTTATTATATATGAGTTTCGGAATTCCTTCAAAGGAAAAATCACAGCATTAATTTTTTATGGAGGATAATTTACAATGCTGTAAGCGACCCTTTCCGCTTTGTTTCCACTAATGGAGTGCAATACAGTTTTGGAAAATACTCAATATATATAGTACCTTAAAGAAGTCGCAAAAATAAATTTTGCGCGATAATATTCCTTAACGTTATGCTAGAAACATGCAGAATTTTTGTTTATTTTTTAAAACTGAATTTCTAAATAAAATTTTGCAAAATTCGTCCTCAGTGAGTCTCTAACATCAAAAAAGTAACTTCCCTTCAGATTTCACGTTCTTACTTTCAGTGATTTATGCTGCAGGTTGCTCTGTCAGTCAAACAAATTATTATACATCCAGTAAGAGATTTCACAGGGAAACCACGAAAACCGGAGTAAAACTTACAAAAAGAGAAATAACAAAAACTCCCAACAGACGATATAATCTTAACAATAAATGTTTCTAAACATTTTTTTTTTTTCATTTCTTTTAAATTTAAACCCAGCTAAATAGACATTGCTGATTTTTTTTCCAAAATAAAAACTAACATTTGACAAGATAAGTTGGACAAATGATAGTTTTCAAAGGAATGGGGACATTTCTTAAAAAAATACACAGCAAAAGGAATCCCCATTATTGAACATTGATATGTTCAAATTAAAATTTCATCACACTGGATTTTACTCAATCGACTAACCAAAGTAAGTTAGTAGAGAATCGTACAAAATCCCTTTCGTACGTCTTTCAAGAGATCGCCCAAAGAAACCTATTAAGAAGAAGGGCGATTTCATATGTAGAGTGATAAAGAGGCTTCATGGTAAGAAGAATAAAAACGGCCAAATGTCATAAATATCTTTCATGTGTGCTTTTGGAACAATTTCTTCTGGTTCATGAATCTATTTCCTTTGACCGTCGCACTTTACCCTCATTTTTCATCGAACAGAGTTAATCTGTGTAATCTTTAAAATCCCATAAAGCGTTAAACATACAGTTAGCAGATATAGCGAATAAATTATTCGGTGAAAGAAGTTCAAATGCAAGAAGTTTTTTCGAGTTGCAGCAAGTTTCGGTATCTTTCACATTTTACACCATCCGAATAACCGTTTCAACACACAGCTGTGCCCATTGTTCATAAAAAAAAGAGGAGAAGGGAGGAAGGAGGTTCATTAAGCATTCTCTATGTGTTGAAACTCCTGATCACCGAGCTCTTCTCTTTCCACCAGTTTTTTTCTCTCGATATATCCGGCAAACAGAGATGACTTTTTTCGATTTATATTATTTATCGTCTGCAGCCCCTCCCCCTAAAAAAATCTTAATGCTTTTTGAGAAAATTAAGACTTTTAAAGTATTTAAAAATGGTTTTCAACTTTAAGTACCTTTCACGTATTTGTCGTGAAATCTACGCATCTTCTTGCTCGAAAGAATCGTGAAAAGATCAATTTTTTCCCCTCTTAAGTTTTAAAGATAAGTTTTGTTAAACACTAGATTAAGTAGAAAAGATTTTTATCAAAAAAATCCCCTCCCCCAGCATCCAATGCTTATATATTATATAAAATGTATATGATTGTTTTGATATGCTAGATGATACTTTCAATCAAACCACTGGCATTATCTTTTAAAAGTTATAAGAAGATAAGTTTTAATATTTAGGAGACTATTATCAAATAGATTAAGAGGCAAATATTTAAAAAAAAATAATGCAATGATTCTAACAAAATATACCTTAAAATACAATGGCCAGTTAATTTGCACAATGCTAAGAGACCGAAAATAAAATTGAGATGCAATTTAAAAACTATTTAAACAATGAAAAATTACGTGCTTTAAAGTTTGAAGATTAAAGAAAACAAAAAGAAAGATGCGTTTGTGTGTGTGGGAGGGGAGGGGGTATAATTTTATTCCATTTTAGCTTTTCTACTAGAAAGATTACTTTCTTTAATTTACTTACTTTCTTAAAGTCACCAGAGGTTCTTTTTGAGACAAAATTCCAGTAGCTGGATCATTTGTAGTCAGTAAACATCTTAAAAAACAAACAAATATTTTCTTCTAAACATTTTAAGCAGATTCTTGGAATATGTTTTTAAAGATACATTTTAATCACTTTCCAATAATAATTATTTATAAAGTTTTTGTTATTATTATTATTAAAGTTCTAAAACTGTTAAACTGTAATAGTTAACAAGAAATGTTCAGCATTTTAAAACAATATTTTCATTTGAAAACAAAAATATTCAGTAATTTGGAGCAGAAAATTTATTTTTAGGAGTCTAAATAAATTATAAGACATATTTGAAATAACTGAAAAACTAGTGGATTTAAGACCATGAATTTATTATTAATTTTCAGTAACAAACACTATAATGATATCAAAAACTTTATTTGAGTCCTTTTCAGATAGCTATCACGATATCGCAATCTAACTCTCCAATCCACCTGGTAAACAGCACAGATATTAAATAGAATCCCTTTTTCATAACAGTATTGCGCTCGAATTTTGATGAAACAACCAAACTGTCTTAAATTTCGGAATAACATTATAATCTATTAAGAAAAATCTAATTAAAAAATATTTTGCCGAAAAATCGATAAAATTCACAAAATATTTGTGCAATAATTAAATATTTTATCATTAGGAAAACAAATTTTTATCGTTAGAAAGACATTTTTATATTTTATAAAAAAAGTAAAAATAATTTTTTGCAGTAATATTTTCAGAAATTATCACAAAATTCAAAAGTCAGCTTGAATTTAATTAATTAAAATTTTTAATTAATCCAATTTTTTTAAAAAAAATTGTTTTCAAGTGCACATTTTTGTCTTCCAAGGTATAAGTCACATTTCATAGCCATAGGTCAAAATGTCTGACTTGTGCATACACACATCCATCTTTAATATTAGCAGATTTACTTCAATATTGCCAAAATATTCAAATAATTATAAGGTACCATATACAGCCTTCGTGGTTTAAACGACCCACTTGCTTAATGATAAGCAAATAAAATATCAAAACTGGACAGTTACCTGGTAATCATTTGCAGATTATTCAATAAAACGCCACTTTGAAATGTAATGTATCTCCAAGAATCCTAGAAAAAGAAATAGATTTTAAGCTCTATTTTAGTAAATGTGATAGAAAATTATTACAAATAAGAATTACAGGATACATGGTGGTGACTCTGCAGTAGCAGAGCAACACTATTCACAACATTATTTCAAATTTTTATTTATCAGCTTATTTTATCAACTTTTATTTTTTGATTATTCATGATTATGAACAAATGGACATTAAACAATTCATTACTCGCATTATTCAGTAATTACAGTTAGCACAAGACAAGAAATTACAAAGTGATTTCAGAATCGTATCTGTCCTCAATGCATGCCTAAACTAGGAGAAAACAAAACAAATGTTGTTTATAGAAATGCACAGAAACAAGCCCATTACTAATTACAAGACAAATAAAAAATTATAATTCTTATCATCTTCATTTCCCTTCCAATCATTTTATTCCCTTCAAATGTTTAATTATTTTGTTTTAATATACGGACAAATGAACAACTTCCAGTATAGCACATGTTCCTCTAAAAATTTCACTTTTTAATTTGGCTAAAATGCAAAAAAAGATATTTTACTTCTTGTAATGTAAGAACATTTGCTCAAAAAGAATGATCTGCAATTACTATTTTTTTTGTTTACGAATGACGTAATTATCAAAAATTTGACATCAAGATTTAGATTAATGCATATGTTCAATTGACTTTTTAGATATTTAGAAATCCCTTCTTGTAATTATGGTCTGCCTTTGAAACATATAACTAATGAACATTAGAAAGAAATTGGATTAATTTTATGTATGCGCTTTAAAATAAAAGTAAACAATTTCAAAAAATGTTGACCAAAATTCATAAAAAGGAAACCTGTCTTTCTGTCCATAATACACATAGAATTTAACTCAAAAACTAGACAGGAAGTAAGGCAAAAATGGGGATAAATAAAATTTAACATTTTTTTTTAAATTTAGAATTCTAGGTTTAACACTAATTTTGGATCAGATCAATCAGAATGAAATGTCTATTTTTCCATATGTGAATATGATTACTCATACCAAAAAATTATATCATTGAATATTAGTATATAATTCTTCAAATAAAATTATAGAAATTTCCCAAATTTTTGAGAGGTACCTGTTGATGGATAGATTATCTATGTATTGATTAACAACAAATTCTAACTGCACTGCATTGCGCCATGTACATTGAGAACATAAGCCTAAGTTGGATTATTGTTAACAGATCATTTGCTTTTAAAGAAAGAAGATTGCTACCATGTATCCCCAGAGTAAATTATTTATAATTATTACAACAATATAAGCAGTAAATGCTGATTTTTTTAAAGATTATGATACACTATTTTTTTTCTTTTGTTTTAAAAGAAAGAAACTTATACAAATATCACGATTCATTTAGAAACAACTTATCTTTAGTAAAAATGAAACTTAGATATTTTCGAAAGTTGCCAAAGTTCATTAAAAAATTGATTGAATATTAAATTAGTATTATCAAGCAAACATATTTTTGAATTTTAAGATGATGTAAAAATAATTTTTATACTATAATATTTTTATAAGTAATGGAAGAGAAAAATCAAAATTTTGTTTAATTTTTTGTAAAAATTTCAAAAAATTTTTAAGTGCATTTTTTACTCATCTAAGTATACAGATGTTAAGTTTGGTAGCTCTAGGTTAAATGATCTGACCTGTAGACCGTTTACAATTTTTATTAGCAGTTGCGATAGAGATTATCCATTTTTCATGAAAAAACTATCTTTCACTACTGGAACTTTTCACACGATCTCACTCTCTTAAATAGATAAGGCTTTCACTGTCAAAATTAGGTCTGAAATTAGTGGAGAAGTTAGATTCAATTGATTTGCTTTTCTTGAAGTTAACAATCAAAAGTAAGGTTTGCAAGGTTATAGTTATTGATTTATTATTCTAAAGTTTATGCTGCAATACTTTCCTCATTTTTCATAACAATACCTTTAAAGACTTTTCTTTGCTTTCTTGATATTTTTAAAAAGCTAAATTCCAAATGCATGTTTGGTGTAGTTTACTGAACTAGTTTTTTGAGGTAGTCAACTCTAATAGCCAGCTAACCAAAACCATTTATTGCTTTTGATATAGTTTTATAAATACAAAATTTAAAATTTCACTTTTAAGAATAATTTATCTTGTTTAATCCATTGTAAGAATAAATATATATATACATTTAAATAAATAAATATATTTACTTCTTCATAGGATTTACAACCATCAACCAGCACATTTGGTCTAAAATTAAGTTCTGATATTTTGTTATCTTCAAGCCTCGAATTTAAATCATCAATAGAAGATTTCGACAAAATATGAATAGGTGCCAAATCTTGAAATCCAATCTAAGGTTTAAAAAAGCATCTTATCAATTTAATATACAAAAAGAAGTATAAAAAAATGTTAATAATATAGAAATGGGATTAGGAACCCAAACATTCATGCAGGTACATACGTATGTATGCATGCACATAAACAAAATATTTAGCTTCTTCAAATTAGAGGAGGAAATGAAAATGCATAAATAAATAAATAAATAAAAATAAAAAACAAACAATTAATATTTTTCAGTTATAAATCAACACTAAAACAAGACTGCTTTCAAGAAAAATAATTATCAAGGGCATATATATATGCATATACACTTTACTAGCACAGTGCTATTGTGCAGTATTTTTATAACATTGTTCAGTATTCTCAAATTTGCAGGAAAAAGTAACAGAGTATTTTGAATAGCATTTTCTGCTATTAAAGTAGTTTCTTTAAAGATAAAATGTTTAGCGAATTGAGAAATAAATAAACAAATAAACCTTAAATATTATTAGATATTAATCACATGCCATTTTTAAACTGATGATATAGATAATTCACTGATGAATATACCCAATAAACAATACATGACAACTTTGATGTTTATTGCTTAGCTGTAGTTAGCGCACAAATATCAAATATTTATATAATTATTAAGTAACTACAATTAAAAATAGGAAAAACATGCAAAATAGTTCAATCATGCTTAAAAAATAAAGATATTTTGAAAATGTATAATTTCTTTATTGATTACATAACAGAAGATTTCTGTAATAGATAATAAATTACAAGAGTGTAAAATCGATACCAAAAATGGCATTTGGATTAGAAAATTTGTTTGAATTGTTATCTATAAGCTACAGATTTAATTTTAAAAGTCCAATATACCATAGACTGCTAGTACAATTCAATTTTTATTGGAATACACAAGCACAAAAATAACAATTTACATTAGTTGTCATAACATTTTGAAAAAAATAATGAAATATATGGGAATAAAAGTAACTATAAAAACAGATGAAGTCAAGTGAAGCAAAAGCTATTACAAATAAATAATGCTTAAGCTTGTCTTCATAATATGAAATCATTTTGTAAAATTTAATTCAATAAAAAGAAATTCACTTCTTAATACTCTTATTTTTTACCATAATGAGATGTTTAACATTTGCTTCATTGGCAAGACATTTGATTTTTTGTTCATTCACTGAAAACATACAAAAAAGAATAACTAACAGCTCAAACAATTACACTTTAAATAATATTTTTTTCTTTCATCTATCTTCATAATCCACTGGAACATATTACTCACACAATTTAGGTAAATTCCAAGACCAAAGAACTTTTCAAAATATATAATACTATATAATTCTTTAATAAACAATTTTCTTTTGAAAATGTATCAAACTTTAAATCTATCAATTGCACAGTTTTATAAATTTAGACAATTCTAACCTTAGCATCTTATACCATTCTTTAAAAATACAATTGAGAATATGTCAGATTCTTTTTAATACTAAAAAGCAAAATTAACTTTTTAATGCAGAAATAAAAATTTCCAAGAAAAAATTATTGATTTATTCTACTACATTTATTTATAAACATGCGTTGAAAGTGTATTGTGGTATTTTAAAATGGGGAAACAATTAAAGATATTCTTTAAAAAGTTGTGCTTCTTGAAGATATCCATATTCTATTCAAAGAAGGGATTTTAATATTACAAACAATACTACTGAATAGTATTAGAAAAAATAATGTAATGTAGGAATTTTGAAAGCCTCTTCATTAAGAATATACAATATTTGTACATAAAAATTATGGAAAAATATAATTTAGATTACAAAATAATGATAATAATCACTATAAAAAATTTGAATATTTTTTTATTGATCAACCTCCATTTTCAAATCTTTAAATTGCAATAACATTTTCATAATAATTTTTTTTAAAAAATCTATTTCCAACAACTATGAAACAGTGCTCATCAATAGTCGATCAGTTACTTGAAACACTTAGCAGATAATAATTGCACTTTGTTACTGCTAATGTAAGGTGAAGGGAAATCAAAACTGAAAGAAAATGAAATCCTTAAAGCAGCATTTGTAGTGAGAAATTCCTGCAAAAATTAAATATTTTCAGAAATATTAGCCAAAATAATTAAGGATCTTTGTACATGTATGCAAGCATAAATCTGTAAATTTTTTAAGCACAGGATGTTTTCTGTTTGGTAATATTACACAGTTTTTATTTAAAAACTTTAAATGGTATTCTTTAAATTTTAATATGTATTTTCTTTATAGGCATATCATTTTTGTAACACAAATGTGTAATATTTTCTATTATTGGGGTGAGGAAACATGCCTTTTAGGTTTGACAAAGGCGAAAAAATCATTAAAAAAACTATTACTACTAAAAATGTAAGTAAACTTTTACAAGAATGACAATACAGATATATTATCTTTTTCAACTTTAATTTTTAATACCGGACTGATAAAAAAATTCAAATATATAAATTCAAATTTAAATGGATATCAATAACGTTTAGTTGTTTCAATATGTATATATAGCCCAAAAGCTGATACTTGAAAGAGATAATGTATTTATTACATTAAAGTTGTTCAAATAAGTTTTTTTTTTTTTGCAAAATATTAAGCGCTTTGTCATAAATAAATGATAGGAATCATATTAATAAATTAAAAAAATAACTGTTGCTGAATTCTCAGGAAAAAAAATACCTATTTTTGATTTTTTAAAAATGTTAATAATTACTGCAATTCCTTTAAATCTAAAAAAATATTACCTTATTTTCTAGCTTATTTATTGTCAGATATAACTATACACAATCGAATGCATGCAAATGCAGCATCCACATTAAAATGCTTGGTTCTCAGACACAGTATCATGAGCTAAAGTTTTATTCGCAGGCTATGCAATAGCAAATTTCTGCCTATTTTCTTGAAAGTGCCGCCAATGATTTGCTACTAATTTTCAATTCCTCTTAAATCTATGCACAAAAGAAAGCTAAAAATAAAATACATTAATTTATATTTTATCCTATTGTTTTCACCTGTGAATTTATTGCCAAAAGTACAGATTCATGGAGATAGAACCTTTATCGTAATCAAAAGTGAGATTACAACAGAAAATATTTAAATATTAGGCTGTAAGATAAGACTAATTTCACAATATTATACTGACATCTCAGACACTTACTGGTATACTCAGAAAGAGAAGAAATTTTCTAAATTGGAATTTGTGCAGTTTCTATTTTATATATATATATATATATATATATATATATATATATATATAATGATATTTTAAACTCAAAATTTTAATCCTAATTAATTTCCAAAGCCATATCTTAATTTAGTCCATAGTAATATCATTCTAAAATATTCTCTTATTTCCTGATCCATTCCACTCGTTCTAATTAATTCATTCAACAGAAGCTGTGTAAAATTGTTTAAACAGCTAAACGTCGTTACTTTCTCACACTCCGTGGGAGAAATGAAAATTGCTGACCTAAACAAAATACCTTTAATAAGATATTTGTGTTTTCCTTGCCTCTTAGGCGTCTGTTATGGAAATCCTTATTGAAATCTGATTTCAGAAGCTCTATAAAAAATATTTTCCCTATCAAAGTCTTGGTATTTAAGACCAGGGATAATGATTTCCCGTCCCTTTTTGTACACTCGGCCTTTACATCAAATCCGTGCTGTGTCGTTCTGCGTTGTGCACGTCGCTTTCGCTTGTTTGTAAATAATGCCTGCTCCCGTGATGGAATAAAAAGAACTTACAAATTCAGCTTGTCTTCTCCATGATTTTGGCCACGACTCTGCTATTAGTTCTCAACAAATCATTTA
>JAOUZG010020842.1:4323542-4371124 GCA_026289955.1 Argiope argentata
ATATAGGGTGTAATTCAAAATTGCTTTTGAATGAACTCAGTTTGAAATTATGCACAATACAAAGAAATATGATGTTTTGAGGATATCAAGTAAGGGGAAATCTTAGATATATTTTAAAAAATAAATTGAGAAACATTTGAAGAAAAGGATATTATACAGACATTCTTTTTAAATTCCATAAATAAAATTTTACTTCTCTTTTAAGCTAAACACATTCCAATTTTTAACTAAATCTTTTTGATGATACAAAAAAAAAAAAGGTCTATGTTGAATTGTTTTAAAAATAAGATATATCAACCTGACTTAAACCTATATCAAGAAATTCTATGAGCCTTTTAAAGAGAATGCATTTCATTTAATATTATATTTTTTAACATAAAAATGAAAATGACAATTTAAATAAAATCTGTTAACAGTTAATGTTAAAATGGGCCAATATCTCTAGTTTACAACTTCTAAATACTTATGTAAACTTTAATGCTACTTGCTTTGCACATTTTGTAGTTAACAAGTTGAAGTATGCAGTTTGAAGTGGGTCTTAAATCGCCCGAATTTCAAATCAAGTATTCTGTTAGAAATGGAATGGGATGCTGATTTTACACAAACTTTTATTGGGTACTCACTTTAAAAATACAATTACATTATAGTTGCAATATAATCCGTTAAGAAATTCTGAGTCCACAAGAATCTCGGACTTTACTCTTGATCAATGTTTGGGAGATAAAGAAAAAAAAAAAAATGCCAGAAACATACACAAGTATAAAATACCTTTATTTACATTTAACGAAAAGAATTGGAAAGAAAGTATCCTTAAAATTTTTTTTCTTAATTAGAAACTCAACTCTTATACATATTTGATTCTACTACGCACCAAAAATCTCTATTATTCTGTCTTTTCAACTAGTTTGTCCACAGACTTCTGTAGTACATAGACCATCCCGTTAGCACTCAGCTTTTTTAAAATTTTAAATGATTTAATTAGTAGCATACATTTTCTTTCTATTATTTCCATCATTTTTTGATAATAATTTTTGTGCATATATTTTTTCATTTCAACATATTTAAATTATATCAAGGGAGAAAAACCATCTGCTTTAAACTCTTTTGGAATGGAAATTTTCAAATCATGTCTTTTCGCCAATTCATCTCTAATCAAACATTTTGTGATGGTTTTTTAAAAAGATTTTTAACTTCAATATTTTTGTTTAAAAAAATCTCCCTTTCATTATGGCCTAACCATGGGATAGAATCATTTAGTAATTATTTTCCCAGAATCTGATAAAATTTCTGACCTTCAAAATATTTTTATAAAAAATTTTCAATTTGATTATTGGATACTTCCAACTCCACAAACTTTGTTGAAATGCATGCAACATTATTAAAAATTTGGCAACCTTATTAAAATTGAATTAATAGAAAGAACAGATTCCAACTGTTCAAACAGGCCCATTTCAACAGTAATTGGGCTTTTTGATTTTCTCTTCGGATATAAACAACTTGTATTTCAAACAAATATATATAATTTAAAGAGGACATATAAAACTCTACAAATAAAGATATCTGCTTTCAGATATGGAAATCTTCCGTGTTTTTGCATATGCAAAAATATTCTTTGATCTCACCAAAATAAGAATAAGATAAGAGATATTCATTTTTTACTAAGCACTATATAACTTTAGAATAAAAACAAAATAGTTTGATTGAGAAAGTTATTGAATATCATCACTGAAAGAGAATAGCTAAAAAAAAATGTATTTAGCAAGAAATCTACTTTTAAAAGTTACACTTTTACATACTACACATCAGCCCTTACACAAGCTAAAATAAAATTATTTCAAAGTAATAGGCACAGGTTTCTGAAGAGAAATAAATATAAGAATTTCGACATTCATAGTTAAAATCTTTTGGTTGTTAAAAAAGAAAAACGATTAATAAATCTTTTTGGCATTTTATACCCAAATAACTCAGCACAAACTTTTCTACTATTGGCATAGAAATCTTTGTCTGAAAAATAAGAATGAAAGTAAAATTTGAGTTTTCAAACAGCCAAAATAATATCTTTTGCGATACTTTTCCGTTAGCCAGGAGTCAGCGAAAAATCGCCAGATAATGTAGAATTTCGAAATTACTTTGAAGATTTTTCGCAGACGTCCGGCTAACGGAAAGGTGCCCCTTTTTTCTATCCTAAGAGAATAATATCTCTCCAAACCTCAATAAATTGATGGCAACAACCATTTTACAGCTACTTGCATTTATTAACAAAACTGCAAAATCTTTTTACACTTAATCATTCCATAAGTTTAAAAAAAAAATCCAGGTTCACTTTACAGAATTTAAAACCAAGGTTTACAAGAAGAAAGGGAGGAGGGAGTACATTTTCATGATTGTTATTGTTTCATGATTGTGGAGCATACTTTCATGATTTTTAATGAAAAATATCTAATTTTTCTTGCAGTTTGCTTTTTATTTTTTGTTTAAAAATATTAATATCATCATAAATAACATTTTATGACATAAACCATAAATTCCTAATTTTCAATTACTATATATTTTTAGTAAGAAAATATCAAAAAAAATGGATATTTTGGTATTTCCTAAATAATCATTTATCAAGGTTACAGATAGTTACAAACATAACTATTTATGCATGTATTTCATTTCTTATGTCTTACAATTGACAGTTCTGAATATTGCAAGATCAGAGCAATCAACGTTTTAATAATCTAGACCAATTTCTCTTGTGAAACCCTTTTTTGGCTTCTTTGTGATGGTTGATAAAGCGATCGAAAATCGCCCGTTTTCGATCACTTTTCCCCCGTATATTCAAATTTGCCTGAAATATACATGCAAAAATATTTTTTTACCTGCTTTTACCAGTATTGCATTATTAATTAATACGTTTGCTTCTTTGAAAGCAGATGCGTTTTTATTTCGGCAGGATTCGTTAAAATGCGACAATTCATTACATTCACGAAGGCGAATTCTTTAATTTTCACAATGTATCTTCTTCATATAAGTAAATGTAACAATTAAAAATCACTTCTCATAGTTTTAAAAAGTAAAAAGAACACGAAGGTAGAAATGTTTTACTTCAACAGAATTAATGAAGAGTTTATTAGATTTTCCTTTAACTTATTATAAACTGCTTTTTGATCGTCGTTTCTATGAAATGACGTCATCTTCCAGTTTGTTTACGATTTCTTATTTTGAAATAATTGATCTCACGCTCAGAAGGGCATCATTTGGTTGTTTTTTTCCTTTTAGCTTTAACTATCGCACTACTACTACTAATAATAATAATCGTGACTTATATCTATTCTTTAATGACATCATAAGTGCATTTTTACTAATTGTATTTCCCAAAATACTTTGAATATTAGAGCATAATTTTATTTAAAAATTTAATTTTTTAGAGAGCAAAGCAGAGTTTTGATATTCAAAAAATTTTGAAATGCAAGGGGAGGGGAAGCTTTTTTTAAAATTACAGATTGTGCAATATAGTCACGTGATCATTTAAAATCAATTTAAAACGTATTTTTTTAAAAAAAACTTGCTGCTTTAAGGCAAAATTTTCGAACACATCAGATCACAATCTATAATTATAGAAACAGTAAATATTTCATTTCTTTAGGTGACATTCCAAGCATTGAAGCACTGTCTCCCTGGTCCAAAAATCGGAGGGAAGATGTTATCTTGGCCAGACTAATCAGCAAAACAATTATAACACCAGGACTGTTAAATCGTTTTAACCTTCATAGTGATCCTCTTTGTCATGAATGTAATAGCATAAATGATATTGAACACATAATTCTCTCGTGCAAAAAGTATTCATATTATAGAGACAAATTGTGAGCATTTCTCCAAATAGATAAAGATTTTTCCTTCAAAAATGTTCTGGGTAAAATAACTGCAAACAAGACCAATCTTCAAGTTTCTCTTCAAGCGTTGAAGCATTTCAACATCTACTCTTATTATTACTTTTTTTACACCACATTAAATTGCTAACTTTTTGTACCTTTTCTTTACATTGAAACTTCTGGAAATGTTCTAAATCTCTTCCGCGGACTCACTGCAGCTTCAATCAACTGATTGAACAGACTTGAACTTGAAAGATATAAGGTATTGGGATTTATAGCTACAATGGCTTTCATCCCCGGTTTCCAGAAGTTAATATTTTTAAAAATCTTGTCAATAAGCAATAAAATACATGCACAAAAAAACAAATTGGAGTTTCACTCAGTTAACAGTTAAAAGCAGTTCCACTGGTGCACTTTAGTACATATTCGGGAGTTCCAATGAAGAGAAGATGTAAAAGAAAACGGAGCATTCTCGCAACACAGAGTGGTGAAAAAGGGATGAGTTACAAAGCAAGGTCACAACTGGATGAGGTCGAAAAACTTAGTAGATGTTGAAGTGCTTCATCACTTGAAGAGAAGTTTGCAGATTAGTCTTGTTAGCAGTCATTTTGCACAACACGTTTTTGAAGGAGATATCCTGTTTATCTAACTGGAGAAAAGTCCACAATTTGTCTCTATAGTATGTATATTTTTTGCACGAGAGAAGTATGTGTTCAATATCATTGATGCTATTGCAGTCACGGCAAAGGTGATCATTATGAAGATTAAAACGGTTTAACAATCCTGGAGTTATAATAGTTTTACTGATTAGTCTGGCCAAAACAACATCTTCCCTTCGATTTTTTGACCACGGGGATAGTACTGCAATGCTAGGGATGTTTCCCAGCGAGAGGAAGTATTTACTATTTTTATAATTGTACTTACATTCTATAATTGTCCTTAGATTGATAGGAACCTTACAAAAATTTAAGCCCACTGATTGGTTGGACTCATCCTACGTCAGGACCTGTGATGTCAACTGATATATCTGTGTACTAATAGCGATCCTTTGTTCTTTTTTTTTTTTTTTTTGACATAACTACTTAATACATATTATTTTTTCATTCTTTTTCAAATGTCTGTGTTTTCGGAGACTAACTTTCCAACTTCATTTTGTAGTGAAGTTGAATCATATGCACGGAATGTAATTACTGTTCGCAGCGATGTGAAATATTTAGAATTTTTAAGAGACAAAATAATATAATAATAAATTCCCATTCTTCTAACAACGAATATTTCTTCATGTAAGATTTAAAATAATTTGTATAATTTTTCCAAAATTTATTTTTTAGGGAAATTAAGCATTTAAAAACTTATCTTATTTTCAATTGAAAAAAATCTGGTGCCAATTTTTTTAGGTCATTCCTTTTTCTCAAATACGGAAGTTGAAAGGGAAGCCATCTTTCATTTACCAAAATTTTTTATTTTCATTCGGAAAAATTTCAAGGATTTTTAAAGGAATTCTTGTTTTTTTTTTTTTTTTTTTTCTTTCTGAAATAAACTTTTTACAAGGAATTTTTTTAGAAACCAAAATTGCTACATAAACGTTAATTTGGGGCAAATATTATAAATTCTGTTGTGTTTTTTACAGATATAGCTCAAGAATATAGAGCAGATAGAAAGCAGCAGAATTTGAAGCTTATAACAGCTGGCTATTCAATTTTTTTAAAATTTGAATGTGTTTTTTTTTTAATTCACGCAAAAAAAAATCGAGTTCGCTAATTTTCATAATAGAGGGCGCCATGATGTAATTTTAATTCGTTTCCAAAAGACGGTTAATTTTAAATGTTTACCAGTGAATAAAATAAATGATACAAAGAAACATATTTTAATTGATGCAGAGGAATTTTTTGTTCACAATCTCTTGTTTGAATTGACGAACACGAATTCCAATTCGTGTTCGTCAATTTTCTGAATTTCGCTATCCATTTGTAGCATTCTTCTAAAATTTTCACATCACTGCGTCAAAAGATTTGGTTTGGAGTAAATGATTCCACTTCATTATAAAATGGCCGGAAGATTTTTTTCCAAAAACAGAGACATTTCATAAAGATTGAGAAAAAGAAACTGTATGAATTTTTTATGTCTAAGACCAGAGAAACACTGCGCTAATCCTTAAACATCACATTTCATGACGTAGGATTAGTCCAACCAATCAGCGGGCTTAAATTTTTGTATGGTTCCTATCAATGTAAGGTTAGTTTATATGCGACCAAGCTACTAAGTAGCGAGATGGGACGGAAATTTTGAGGTAATGACAAATCAGATTTTGGTTTTGGAATAGGGACAACCACAGCTGTTTTCCAACTATCGGGGAAAAAACAAAGTTCCATCATTCTATTAATTAAGTAAGTCAAATATAAAATAAATTTAGGGGTCAAATTTTTAATCATGCGATTAGTAATCAGATCCAATCCAGGCGATTTGTTGGGCTTCAGGTTCTTGATAAAAATCAAAAGTTCCGAAGGCACAACCGGCTCTAAGTTGTTTACGTGTGGTGCTGTCAGATAGCTCCCCAGCTGATCGCTGACGTAGTCGTTTAAAGGGACGTTCTTTGTCCACAAGTCAGCGTGTGGCTCAAATTGCTTTTGTAGGCTGTCAGCCAAAACTTCCGCCTTTTCAATAGGAGCAAGAGCAAGTTCCCCCGTTTCCCCCCTCAGCGGGGGGACCGGAGTGAATGGTTTTCTATAGAAAGAGGTGCGGCGCCACAATGCCTGCACGTCCTCATTGTATTCCTGCAGTCTATTAGCTTGCTGTTGCTCGAAGTGACCTACTTTCAACCCTTCTATCTCGGACTGGAGCTGTCGCAGATTGCGTCTAGCTTGTGGATCTCTAGAACGCTGCCAAATTCTGCGCCAGTAATTTCGCAGTTTAATTTTTGATTGGATTTCTAAAGGAAGCTTTTCTGGAGGTTTCTTAAATTTTGGTTTTGAGGATTCTGCGAGTGCCTCGGTTAAAATTTTGCCTAGACAACCAACTGCAAATTCTGCGTCATCATTGCTATCAATTTTGAAAGGGGGAAGGGGTTTTGAATTTAAGATATGCCGAAAGTTCTCCCAGTTGGTGGAGAAATGTGCTGGTGAATTTAGAGTAAATTTTCCGGTATTAAAAGTCAAAACTACCGGAAGGTGATCTGAATCTAATAAATTTAGAACTCTAATTTCAGAGTTGAAAGGAATTCGCTTTAATATAGCGATATCTAGAACGGAGTCATTTGCACTAACATGATTAATGTGGGTTGGAGAGTGGGGCGCCAAAACATTGACTCCGTCTACGTTAGATAAAAATTTAAACAGTGCAATACCTTTGCCTGTGTTATTGTAGTTGTTCCAAGCGATATGACCTGCGTTCATATCGCCCGCAATGATGACGTTTTGGCCTAAACTTAAAAGTTTTTTGAAATCCTCCAGAAAGTTGTTGTTACGTGGACCCCCAGTCCTCACGTAACCTGACACAATTTTGATGGGTGGTATGTTTCCTAACTTAACCTCAATAATTGTCGCCTCCATCCCCGATAAACAGGGGGTAGGGATGACGTGGTGATCAATTATTGATTTTACATAAATACAAGTGCCTCCGAAAATACGCCGATTTCTTTTATTTGCGTCCACGGGTCTATCATTTCTGTAGACCCGATAATTAGCGATTAGGGGTGTGTGCTCCGGAGGGAGCATGGTCTCTTGGACTAACATCACATCAAGATTTTGCTCTGAAACAAAGTCACGAACTTCAGCGATCTTGTCACGCAAACCATTAGCGTTCCAAGTGCAGATCTTAAGATTATGCAAGTCTATTGTCGAGAAGAGAGTGAAGATTAAAGTGCGGGACCGCCGTTACTAAGGCTGACATATTTCTCGAATAGGAAATATGCCATGTCAGCTCCGTGTGATGCTTCACGGATTGACGGGAGAGCCAATTTAAAGGCTTGGAGTAGAAGAGGTGCATCACACCAATCTTCTCTCATCAAAACAGCTAGACCTGAAAAGATGTCGGTAAAAATTTTGGTATTAACAGCATCAACTGGGACCGACTGTTTTGGAATAGAATTAGTAACAACTGAGGTGGTTGGTTCACGCTCTTTTGGTACAGACAGAGAAGGAAACTCAGACTCTGCTTTTAGAGCCTGAGCGAACGACACATTTTCATTAATCTTCCTGGAATTAATTTGAGGTCGATGCGTCCTGGGTGGGTCCCATATGGACTGATTGGAGGGGGTGTTGTTTTTTGTAAATTTATTGGTGGCGTGTTGTTTACCACCGGTTTTAGGGAATCTGGGGCATTGGCGCCAGTTCGCCGCGTGATCACCTGCACAGTTTGCACATTTAAGTTTATCCTCGAAGGCTAGAGGACAATCTCTAGCCCTGTGAGGTCCTGCACATTTGACACATTTCATAGGAAGCTTGCATGCTTCAGAACTATGAAAGAAACCTTGACACCGCCAACATTGAGAGGGCCCCTTTCTACCTCTGTATCGCTCGACTGAGATTTTAGTGCCAAACATCTCAGTCAGCGTGTAAATTGTGTCAGACAGAGGGCCGTTTGTGATTTGCACATAAAATAACGGCATTGGAGACTTAGTCTGAAATTTAGACAGTTGAGTTATACTGACAACTGCAAAGCCTTCCTTTTTTAATTCCTCTTTGATATCCTCAATAGGAGTGCAGGAGGGAAGTCCTCGAAGTACGACCTTTAAGGGTCTATCTGATTTTAGCATGCATGTTTTGAATTCGGCACCTTGTACTTCGAGGAGCCGGGAAAGGCTTCGGCTTTCAAAAGTCTACAACCACAGGTGCACTTTTTCTGGACGTAGCCAAAGCCTTTGATAAAATTTGGCACGATGGCTTACTATTCAAGCTCATGCGACTTGATTTTTCGGCTCAATTTGTCAAAATTCTACGCTCGTATCTAACTTCACGTAACTTTAAGGTACGAGTAAATAATGTAATTTCTTCCCCCAGGCCAATTCTAAGCGGTTGTGCTCAAGGAAGTTTACTCTCCCCAACTCTTTTTAACATTTATGTTAACGATCTACCGAGAGCTAGGAATTGTCACTTAGCGATTTTCGCAGACGATACCGCCATTCTTACACAGCATAGGGATCCACAAACAGTCTTACACAACATTCAACAGTACATGACCTTTCTACAGTGCTGGCTCGAGGGCTGGAAGATAAAAGTCAACCCAACTAAATGCGCGTGCCTCCTCTTTTCTAACAAGAAGAAAATGCCTGATCTAGTACCTATCCAAATTTTTGGCCAGCCCGTCCCCTTTGTAAATGAATACAAATACTTAGGGTTGTTACTAGACGCAAAATTAAGCTTTAATAGTCATATTAAAGCAGCCCACACTAAAGCAATTGCAATGAGTAAAAAACTCTACAGCTTTTTCTCTCCTCGGAGCAAGCTATCGATTAGGCTCAAGCTTCTGCTCTACAAAGCCATAATAAGACCAACTGTAATGTACGGCTCCCAAATATGGGGGGCCACTTCAGCAAAAAACATTAAGAAGTTGCAAGTTCTACAAAATGGACAACTGAGGAGAATTGTGAACGCTCCCTGGTACGTCAGAAACAAAATTATTCATGACGACCTCAAAATTGAACCTGTTTCGGAATTTATTAAAAGAACATCAATTAAGTTCTTCGATAAAATACCCCAGATTCGTAACGAGTTACTGAAACTACCTGTGTATGACCAAACAAAGCCTAGCTCTCGTAAGAGGCCTAGAGCCGCTATTGACAACATCTTTGTAAACTTCCCAGCCGTAAAAAAGCTGAGGAATTTTTAGCTCGTTACCAATCTGGCGTCTTAAATTCTCAAAATTATACCTGTTTAGGCCATAGATAGCTACGATGTGCTACACGCGACATTTCCTGGAATTATGTATTTTTTCTAACTAAGCAAAATAGCCCACCCCAGAATTAGAAGGCACGTGCAACGTAACTCCATTAAATTTCTCAATAGCCCCATAAATAGTACTAAACCTATTATTTAATTGTATTAATTATTTACCAATAAAAAAAAAAAAAGGGAAGGAAATTTTTTTTTTTTTTTTAATTAATTACCATCTTTGACGTTAGAGCTTTATTGCGCTCGTCTAAACTAGTTCTATTAATTTTAATGTACCCCCAACTTACAAATTAAAGAATTATTCAAAATTATGATGTGGAGGTGCTCGTGACCACTTTGTCACATCGCGGAACTCCGAAACATCACAACGTTGCCGTTGCCGTTATATGCGACCAGGTACCCACAGAAAGGATATTTTTTGGTTTAGTTTGGTTAGATTTTCAATTTAAGACGCTAAACAGTGAATAATTTTGGGCGATTGCAGAGTAATATTTTTCAATGATGTGAGCGCTGAGTAACTGTCTGTAAGAATCAAACAATCTTTTCCTGGGACTACATGAACAACTAATGCTTCAGCAATGGCTAAACTTTCAGCAGTAAAAATGGAATTGACAGGATGGACTCGAAACATAAATTTTTGTTTGGAAGAAAAACCAGCAATGGAAGTGTGATGTAGATTTTTGGATGCATCTGTAGCAATGATAAAATGATCAGGAAAGTAATTTCGAATACATTCATTAAAAAAGTTATTAATTTCAGTCAAGAGAAGATTTTTATTTTGAAATTTAAAATCCCTAAGAAAAATTTCAAAGTGATTAGAGTTAGTCGTTCGAATTTCAGGTAAGGTGATAATTTGGTTGGTAGAAGAATTTAAATTCTTGAAAGTAAGCGAAATGGATTTTTTGTCTCTGGTAGTTATTTGAATTTCCTGGTTATTGTGGGAGTGCTCTGTTTGAAGTGGAGAATGTAAAGCGTTTGCTATATGCTTACTAAAAAATTGGGAAGCTAGTCGCTTGATTTTTTCAGAAAGAGTTTCCTGAGATGCAATTTTTAGAAGAACAACATTCGGGGTCCATTTTGGAAGACCTAAAGCAATTCTTAGAGCTATAGTTTGAATAGTGTTGCATGCTTTAAATTGCGTATCGGAAAATCGGTTGATTACAGCGCAAGTGTAGTAAAAAATGCTGGAAATACCGTTATTTATGATACTTATAATATCTTTAGTTCTGGGGCCATGGTGTTTTGAACAGACTTCATTAACTATTAACTGACTGAACATTTTGTTTTTGTGTGTATTATTGTTCTAAGTATTTGAAACAGGGGATAACAGCCGTTGTTGCTATAAATCCCAATACCTTAATTCTTTCAAATTCAAATTCATACATGCTTGTGCAATAATATTTGTATTTAGGATATTTATTTATTTTAATTGTTTCATAAAATTAGTAATTTTGGCATTGCAAATGATAAAAAAATCTTTTATTGAATTTATTGCTTTAAAAAATATCACATTTCTTATTTATTTCATTCTGAAAATTATATTTTTGTAAGTTTTATTTGCGGTAGTAATTAACTCGTGTTTTTAATCAGAGCTTCTCTAAATGTGACGGCAACACTCTATTAAAAGTTCATTTTTTAAGGAAAATTTTGAGAAGGAAGCTCGTGAGGAAAATTTTATTTTTATTTTATATGAAATAAATTGTTAAAAAATACAATTAAATTAATTTTTAAAAAATTCATTAAAAATAGAAATTTAATTTAAAGGTCATAACATCAGTATTATTGAAAAGACAACTATTTGATTTTTAACTTGATGCAAAAAACAATTTTGTGCTGTAATATATAACAATTTTGTGCTGTTATAGAGAAAAAACGTCAAAATTTCGCTTAACTTTTAATTAATTAAAAAAAATTTTTTTTTTAAGTCTTCGAGGTGCACATTCCCGCCTCCCAAGGTATACATGTACCAAATTTGATGGGTGTAAGTCGAACGGTCTGGCCTGTAGAGTGCAAACACACACACATTGAGATTTATTATTATAAGTATGAGTTTTATTATAAGTATAGATAGAGACTAAACCTTACTGTTAATTTTCCCTTCATTCAGAAAATATATGAAAAAAATTATCCTAATTTTTAAGAGAAAGAAAGGCTAAAGGGGAAAAAGTTAAGAATATAAAGACAGTAACTATGAAAGAAGAGAGAGAAAGGGATAAATGGAAGCTGCTAGAGAATAGCAGAGGAAATGTAGAGCAGACAGGAAGTTAAATACTTTTAATGAATTTTCAAGTTTGAATATTTCTACGGAAACTATATCAAAAGAAGCTCCTTAAAGAATTCCGCAAATGCTTGGCAAAGCAATAAAGAAAACTTGGAATGCCTTACTAACATCATCTCAAAAGCAAATGATTGTTATGATCAATTCAGTGAAAAAAATGGGTTTGAAATTACAAAAGGAAAGGGATCCAAATGCTAGTGATGAAAATAAAGCAAAAAAAAAAAAAAGTGGCATAATTCTTATGCTGAATAGATATAGTGTATAATGTCCAAGAAATGTATGAAAAAATGAAAATTTAGAAAAATGATATTAAAAAACAGGTTCATAAGTTTTAACTTGTAATGTACATGAAAAAATTAAATGCTTCATTTAAAGAAGTAAATCAAAGCATTAATATCAGCGATTTACAATCAAAAAAATGTTTTTTTAAAAGATGCACCTAGTGGTCAGTGTAAATGCAAGAGTCATGAAAACTTTATTCTGTTGCTAAAAGCATTAAATATTAACTACAAAAATGATATTTGGAAAGAAGTACTCTGCTTTTCAAACTCAGGATCAGTATGCAGGGAGACAAATTATGAAAAAAATAATACTGGAGAATCGGTTTTAGGTTTCATAAGCAAAAGAGAAAGAGAGTAAATAATGCTTATAATGTCCAGTGGCATCAATGTGTTCAGTTCGAAAATAAGCATTCTTTAAGGAAACCAATGAATATCACATATTTAAATTGGCTGATAATGTTTTAGCTAACTTTCAAAGTTTCAAGCAACATGTAAAAGTGAAATGGCTCCAAGCTGACTCCCTTCAATCTGATAAACATCAAACTACCAGTAGATTTTGCAACGTTATTCATGTGAGTGGCAAAATGAAATATAATCTGCTGTTAGGAGCAGAAAAATGTAACTTTGCTCTTAAATTTACATGATTTGAAAATAATAATTTTAAAAAAACACAGTTATCTTACTGTAAGTGATACCAAGATAACACTATGATATCTGTACCTTCTTTCATTTTAAAACTTCTTAAAATTATTAAATTTCAAAGAAATAGACTCAAATAAATCATTTAGAGTGATGGGCCATCTGATGAGCTTAAAAACAAATTTATTTGTTACTTTCTTTTTCTTTTATCCAAAATATAGGAGAGATTTCAGATCGCGCAAACTTTTCAGATTTTGAATGGAAATATTCAGCAATTCCCCATGGGAAGGAGGGAGTTGTTGATGGTATAGGTGTTACTGCTAAGTCCACAGTATACACAAAAGTGGAGGCAAGAAGAGACACAGTAAGAATGCAATCAACTTTGCTAAAATTGCTTCAAAAGTAGTACTAAATATTACTGTTCTTTCTACGTTTCAGAATGACATAAATAAAAGCCAATTTTAAGTTTGAATACTCCTATACAAGAGTTACACTATTGTCAAAATGCAGATCTCAATAATTGAAAAGTATTCAGCTACCTGCAGAAAAAATCACACTTCATCTGTAAATATTTCACTTCACATATTTGTACAGGTAAAAATGCTTGGGAAAGAAGTCATGGCAACTCTATGTTGTGCAAATGTCTGCTTTAGATCAATCTGATACCAGTGTAGTTTTCTTACAGCAAGTATTTGTACTTCATTTATCAAGAAAATGATACAGGAATTATTCAACATATTTAAAATATTACCAATGTCTATAATTAACAATTACAATATTATAATATATCCAAATTCAGTTATGTAAAATTGAAGGATATCACATAGATGACCTAAAATATTGAATTTTGTTAAAAACTGAAAAATAAAAAAAAGTATTTAAAATATTTAATAATTTGGTTTGATCAATCCTTTTTTTTAATGCTAAACTTTTTTTAGTATTTTTAACTCATATAAATCATTGAATTTTCCAAAAAAAGTTAGTGTTATCAAACAACATGTTTTTTGCCACATACATGAGTAACCAAAAAGAATGTAAAAATAACATCAGAATTTTAATATAAATATTATTGGTATTACTATTTACCTGCTGCTCTAAAAGAGCAGCAGGTGAATAGTCTATTTAATCCTACAGCTTAAAATGTAGTAGGAAAAAATAGATTCTTCACTTTTTTTTTTGTACTTTTCAACTAGACCAACAACAGTGAAAAATCATAAAAGAAATTTGGCGGAATTCCACATTATTCAGCGATTTTTCGCTGTCGCCCAGCTAACGGAAAAGTACCAAAATAAGAAAGTGAAGTTATGGTACTTAGAATACATGTGAATTTGTCATTAATATTTCTGAAAGTACCATGGTGCCATAAGACATGATAGATAATCAGGTTGATTTTTTTAAAATGTGTATTAATTTTTTTAAAAATACTGAAATATGAATCCACATTAAACCGATAAATAATGACACAGATCTATAATAAATGGCAACTCAAATTCATAATCAGAAGGAAATTAGAAACACATAAATCACTGATGATGGACAAATTCTTTATAAATATTTCTATATGTATGACACCTACAAATCAAGAGAGCTCCAAGAAATTAAACAGCATTTATTTTATCATATAAAACATTACTAGTTTTTAGAAAAATATATTTAAATATATCGGTTGATTGTAAATATAATCTCATTCAAGATAATTTTAATAACTTATCAATTATTTTTTTATCATTAACTATAAAATTTTACTAAATTTAAAAATGAAGGGGAAAAAATCTGATATAAGAAAACTGTTTCTTACCGATCAAGCAAACCATCAACTTCAAATCCTAATTTTGTACATTTTCCCTTAGTAACACTGATACCTTTTAGAGATTTAACTGGAAAAAAATAGAGCTTGGAAATGGTTCCAACTTTTATAAATGAACGCTTCTTTTTTTTCCAAACTAATACTCCAACTACACCAACTGCCACTGCAGCTACAATCCAAATGGATTTCCAATTCTGAGACATTTCTAACTATAAACAAAATCAAACATTTCCATGCAATGAAAATATAACAAGAGTACAAATAACATCTTGAAATATATACATATAGATATAATTTGAATAGGTAATGAAGATCAAATGTTTGTACAACTTATACTTTAAAAAAGAAAAACAAAAAGTCATATCCAAAGATCCATATAAATTAAAAACATTCAACGGCTATTACAAACTTAAACATAAGATGAAAATAGAGTTCTTTATCATGCCCGATTGAAGAGATTGTATATATGTATCATAATAAAAGCAATATTACATTTATTATTCCATTCAAAATAAAATGAAATTTAATGTTCTGCTAATATTAAATTAGTATTAATCAATAATGGAAATGTAATGCATATTCATTGAAATAAGTAAGAAATCATTATAATAATACTTTTTTTAAAACTTTTGCTGTGATTTATCAAATGATCCATAGTTTCCTACAACAAAGTTCACTAATTGGATCACTTTCCTTCATCAAATCAGCCAATACAGAATGTAATTGAAACCAAAGAAAATGTCATATCCTTAAAATAGATCTTCAATTTTCAAACAGCAACCACCAGACCACCACAGAATTAAACTAATGTAAACTGGATGCAAAACTTACAAATTGATGGAAATAAATTAGAATAACCATAAGAAAATATTGAAATTATAATATGCATATATATTGAATTTTGCATTTTATGTGCAATTTTTACAGCCCGATTGAATCAAAAATAATGCTGGAAATTAAATCCAATTTCCAATCAATTCAATTTACAAATTGGTAAATGAAATGAGATTAAATTGTGAAGAATATATAATTTTGATAAAGTAGGCTCCATTTTTAGCATATTATAGATATTACTTATCATAAACTGTCTTGTCTTTTGATTTGCAACAAAATTGGAACAGTTTTTGTTTTTCATTCATCTTTTTTAAATGTTTATGGAAGACAGATAATTGACTTCCATAAACATTACATTAATGCTTGCATTCTTAATTAAATTCAGAATTTTCACCACCCCATCTCTACAGAATTGAAAGGTGGAAGGGGGGTTACTGTAAATTTTCAGGTCCAGAATTAAGGCATTAACTAATTATTTCAATAAATTTCATAACCGAAAAATTCTTTTAAACTTTGTTCTAGGTTAGATGAAATAAAATTCTGAAAATTCAAATAGTAGAGTAAATATATACAAGAATGAAAATTACTTGCTCTTGTTCACAATATTGGAATCTCCAGTTTCAATTTTTTTAATTCATAATTTCGCATGTTTTAATGAGAAAAAGTATTTATTAAAAATTTTAATAATGAGCAGCATTGTCAAAACCTTGTTTCAAACTTTCCAAATCACTTTTGAAATATCCATGGGAACAACTCTCATGTGCAATTAATTTTTTAAAAAATCCTGAATTAATAAGATCAAATTTTTACTTTTTCTCGGTAGATAGTAAGAAAGAAATAATTGTTTCTCTTGGTTGTTTCATTTTCTTATTATTCACTATTCTTCTTCTAAAAAGTCAAATAATTGTTATTATTTCCAATAAAAATAAATAAATATTTTGTTGGTTGGGTTGAAATAGTTATGAGAAAAAAATTGTTGCTTTCTAAGTACAAAAATTTTTTTTTTCAGTTTATCAAACTTTCTTGACATGTTAATCAATTAAAATTTGTATAATTTTGAAAGGAGGGAATCCTCACTGCCAATCATCAGAAATTCCTTTTGCTTCCTTTGTTCAATCAGCATTTTAGATTTCACTAAAAAATAGTACATCTAAATTTAAAGTAATCTAAAATAGAATCAAGGTGGCATGGTAAGAAACCAACTTTATTTTTCAATCCTTGAAATAAATTGTTATTCTTCAATTTCGTTTAATAATATTAATTAAAACAACATCTAGTTCCTGTAGACAGTATGAAATATGCAATTGCCATGTTAGAGAAGATAGCTCTCTTAAAAATATTTGTGATGAAGAGGATGAAAAATTAAGCTTTTCTGGTAGTACCTGAATGCAAATGCTTTATTTTCAAATGTTTGATTTTGATGGTTAATTTCAAATTTTTAAAAATTACTTTAATGTAAATTTATGCTTGTAACTACATATTTGGTTGAAATTAAATCTAAATTAGGAAGGAACAGGAAACTCTCAGAAAATTAACATATTTAGGTTAATTATCTTTAAATATCCTATACATTGCTCTAACATCTACTTTCCATTCAGTGGATTTTTCATACTGAAACAGTCCATAAATCATGAGTAGACCACAAGTATCTAAATCTAAAATTTTACAGCCATTTTTGCACAGAAGTTCTCCCTTGATATGTTTCCAAAATTTTAAATTTACATTTGTTCATCTATATTAATTTGCTAAAGTAAGTGTACGACCAAACCTGAAATAACTTCTTTAAAATTCTCAAACAATTCATGAGCAGTGGTATGTCTTAAAAATACTTAATTAAATATTTTGTGGAGACAGTATTAGTTGATTCACACCAGTATCTTACAATAAGACCTATTTTTCATTTTTGAGTAATTTGATTCAAAGCTTAGTCAAAACATATTACAAATTTTTCAATGTTTAAAGATTTCTTAAGAGACTGTTAAAAAATGATGCAATTACATTTTTGTTTATTGCTTTATCACTGAAAAATATAGAAAATTATTCTTGATACATCATTAAATGATGAATGTAATACAAGAAATGTAATGCTCATAAAAGTTCAACTTTGCTGTTTTTTTAACTAAAAGGTTCAAAATCAGCTTATTTTTGGACACCACACTTGACATATCAACTTCTCCTGTATTCCTCTCGGTCATAAAATCCAATATCAATGATGACTTTTGAATTGGCACAAAATTTTATTTTCCTCTTTTAGCATAACTAGTATATCCTTGTGTCCCCAATTACTTAAGCTTATTATCAGATTAGAAAACAAACAGTATGCAGCAAATGGATTTTGAGAAACTTTTCTTAACCATTCAGGAAACTCAAGGTTCATATTTTTATCCATCCATTCTGTATTAAATACAGATTTTGAGTAGCTTACTAGTTTTAAAAAAAATCTCTAATCTAACTCTGATTAAGCTCACAATTTCTCATATAATAAACAAACCATTCAATAGTCAAGTGTGACAGACTAAATACATGAGGTTTCCTCAAATTGAATGTTGCTATTTTCGCTTCTATTCTTTTTCGCAATTATAGCAGTCTGGTACATCTTCATTAGCTACAATCCAAGAATCTCATGAAAAGAAGACAATTGTGTCTGAAATCAAAAATAGCTTGATATATGCTGGAAAAAAAAAGGGAAGAAGTAGCAAACAAGAAAATTTCTGCTATCTCACAGTTGTTTCATTTTTGGTGCTATAGCTTTGATATTTTATTCTTGTGATATTCAAAGATTAATATTTTTTAGATAGTTAAAAAACACTTAATATCCCCTCAATATTTCTAGTTTTTACAGAAATTTTCAAATTGCCATGTTTTTCTCGGATCTCCTTATGCTTTCGCAGCCCTTTGAAAGGTATAGCTGAATTGCAATAAAGAAAGGAATTACTTTCTACAATGGATACTTTTTATGTGTACAGAATCCTGCACAATAAAAAGGGTCTTATCTTCAGAAATAACCCCAGATATCTTCATTGTGTGTGTGTGTGTGTTATTTTGTGTAAGGACAGAGATTTCTATTTACAAGCTTGCTATCAGGAGAAATATTTTGTTTTTGCCGGACTATCTATACATGCATTGTTATGATGATATTTTGAGTGCAATAGATATATAATTAGAGGAAAAGCATTTCTTCTTCAAATCTAACACATATTAATAATTATAGTTCCAATCTTCAAAAGAGTTATCACAATTAACCAGATCCATATTCCATATTAAATATTTTATTTCAAAGTTTTAAAATCTATGCAGCAACTTTCCTGTTGTCCAGATCTAAGCTCAAAAGTACGGAATAGAATAATTTCCGTCCCTTGTCACACCATTTCATGTAAAAAACTAATAACTAAACAAGTGTTTAAAAGATCAATTAACAGAAATTATTCTCAATCCCAAAAATATTTTTATTAACACAATTGGTCCTTTTAACTATTTAATTAAGATTTAATTCTTTCAAAACAAGAACATATTGCTCAAGAGGGTTGATTTTCTGACATCTGATGATAATCAATTTACCACCTGGAATGTATCAACTTCCATTTCATCTACTTGATTGTGCATATAGATTGAACTATTTCACGGCCTATGGGAAATATGGGATCAAGTATGGAGGAACAATAATTAAGGGTTAAATGATTAGTGGGCTTTAACAATATTTACTGTTATACTTTATACTATATGTAATACCTATGGACAGAGTGTTAACTATGAGCCTGGCAAAACAGAAAATTTCGAGTGAATCAAAGTCCTGCACCATATCTTGTAGATGAAAACCGAATTGAATCGCCTCTTCTTTCAGAAAAAAGGAAGAGGATATCTACTAAGCTATCACTGAAACATGTGGTCAGATTTTTTAGTCTATATGGCTATCATTTGTGGTTTGAGGGAAGGTTTTACTTAATTCGTTGATGCTATATTTACACTTACGCATGTTTCCTTAATTTTTGTTCCTTTTTTTTTGTGTGTATATTTTAAAATTACCATAGAATAAAGATTAAATTTTAAAAGTAAAATAAAGATAAATTAATTAAACATAAAATATTATTATTTTCAAATCTGCTTTGGATATTTTTTTCGGAAAACGTTTTCTATTACATATAAAACATCGAAAAATTTGATGATAAATATAAAATTTGTGTTTCAAGCTTGTTTTTAATAATTATTGCTTTTTTAAAATTTTTTTAAACTTTTAAATAAAGCATAAGAGAATTATCAAGAAATATTCAATTAATAGAAAATTATATTAGCAACAAAAATCTTGAAAATGTAAACTTGTTTTTAACTACAAAAGTAACATTCTCCTAACACAATTTTAATGCCTTTTGCTTCTTAAAGAAAGAAAGAAATTCATCTGCATATTAACAGTTAAAATGTATAGTTAAAAGGTAAGGGGAGAAAACTCAGCGGATATTTAACAGAAAAAGAGTTATTGCAATCAATTGTTTAAATGATTGTTTTATTCGTTCTCATACAAAAATTTTGTTATATAAACTTGTAGGATTCCCATTAGCCCAAAATTTAAAATTAATATTTCCTATTTAATTAATTAAGACATAATAAAATTTGATCCAAATCAGCAACATTTTAGCATTTCATAAAATTGGGAAGTTTTAGATAGACAAGAAAAATATGATAAAATTATTAGTACTTTTCTCTAATGTATAAAAATTTCTAAATTTATTCAAAATATTTCAACTACTTTCACAAACGTACCTCAAAACTGAACATGAATGCATTAAATTTTACTTTATTTTTAAACTTTATACAGCAACTGATTTTAATTAACAGTCATCATATTTTTTTTAAATGCAATAATTATTTTAAAAAATTAAGGAAGAAAAAAAATATTTTTTGGAAATGCAATAAGTTTAGAAAAATTGGTTTGAAATTAAATAAGGTATCGGAAAAGAAAATATAAGCAAAATTATTTGAATAAATATACATAAATAAAGAGGTAAGAAATAATTTTTTATTGAAAACATATTAAAAATTTTAATATATTATGCATAAAATAAACTTAAAAATATAACAACTGTAATAAAATATTTTAAAAAACAATCATTTCATTTAAATTTCATTTATGGATATATAAAGTGTCATCCTCTTAATTACTAACTGATATTTCCTCTTCCTTTGTACTCATAGCATCTCCTCATAACGAGTAAGTGATGCAATTATTGAGAAATACCTTTCTCCCTTTAAAATCATCAAACCGCCCAAAAGCGCCTGCATCAGGCAGATGTTAAATATAGTGATATTGGGCAGTCAAGTGTCAAAGAGTTAAAAACACACACACACACATATTTGTTCTTCGTGCTAATTGTTAGAAAAAAAAATCCATTTAAGCATATACTTTCATTATTCAAACAAGCAACATAAAAAAATTTAAACCAATTCCAACTTAAGACAACAACAAAATTTTATTTTAGTAACTTTTTAATAAATACTTACAATTAATATAAATATGTATACACATTCAACAGAATCCCAATATTAAATGGCAAAATAGGGAGTAAATTTATAGCAATTTTCCATTCTCCTTCTAGAATTTCCTTCTTAACATGCAGCTCAATCTTAAGGTAAGGTAGAAGTGATCAACAGTTGATGACAAAGGTTTTCAGATGAGACATCGTAATTGATACTAAAGCTTAAAATGTATTCAATTTTATTTATTTATTTTTGAGAAAAGCCATTCATTCTAACCACTAAGCCACAACCGTTAACTCAATCATGAAAATTATTTGGATAAAACGAATACATAAAAGTAAAATTTTCAAACATTTATCAAAGAATTATTTATTTTCGCAAGAAACGAACTCACATTCGTCACCTTCACTTGAAAAATACTGAAATACTTGCATTTTATACATTCAGCTACTTCTGTTGATTTCAATTTTCATTACAAACTGCTAAAACTCTATTTAAAATATTAAAAATTAATTAGATTTAATTCATGAATTAATAACTGAAAAACTGTAATAGCATCAGGAGTTATCCACAACAAATTTATATATATATATATATTTGAACTTGAGTGAATGAATAAAAAATATTTCATTAACGATTGAAAATTTGAACAAATTATATATTCAGAATATGAACTAATAGTAGGAATTGAAAAAAAAAATAATATAACATAAAAATCGTACTTCACAATTAAACTTTCATAATTAAAAATCAAAAATGTGCTCATCATTTAATTATAAAAAAATAAAATTACCAAAAAAAAATATTTATCTTGCACAGTTTAAAGATAGCGCATATCTCACAGAGAATATCCAATTAACCGTGATTCTGATAATTAACAAAGAAGTTCAACCTTGAACTGTCATTGGTCATTAGTGTGCCTTCGCCTTGAATTGCTGACTTTATTACTGATTGAATGATTGATTGAAATGGGATGAGAATGGAATTTTTGGCAACAAAAGCCGATATTAAGATTAAATGGCTTTAATGTATACAATACTTTGTTGAAGAAATAATGAACGATAAGAAATTTAATTTACAATAAACATTATCATATTCCCAAAGACTCAGCTAGTCAATAATGAGAAGTAAAAGGAAGTCTGTCATGCTGTGCATGTGCATGCAGTCCACATTTATTATAATATCCAGTATACAGATGATAATGTTGACAAATAAGGCTTCCTGAGCTGGAACTTTAAAATTATTTATATATGTTATTGTATTTTATATTCTGATAACTCTTTCCTGACATTTCTCCTAATATTATTTCTAATTATAGCAGAAAAAAACTTCTGAATGTCATCCAAGAGAAATTTCCTTTGCCAATTCCATGGATGTTAACAATGACTTATGAAAAGATGTTTCGTTGATTTGGAATGAATTCAATTAAGAAATTAAAAATACAGCTAAATATTTTAAATATAATATAAAAACACTGTTATAGTCCACCTCCCCATTGTTGGCGCTCGGCGGTAGAGTCGAAAACATCGAATTAGCAGGAAATGGGGAGGGCAAGATAACGAAGCAGAAAATCAAGGTTTCCATAGTTGGCGTGTTATCGGGGTATTTTGTCTATAGCAATCAGCGATTTATTTTTTCCGAATTTATTGGATACAATATTTAAGAAAATAAAAAAGTTGTGGTGAATGAAATACTATTGCAGTTATATGGCTGAATCAATCATTTATCATATGATTAAATTTAGTCATCATTACTATTATGAATCGAGGTAGTTGGTATTTAGATATGCAGTTTCAGACTTTATACTGGTAGGGACTTACAGAGAAGGGGGCATGTAGAAGTGAACATTATTCCCCTTCTATTTGTTTTAAAATAGGCAATGTTTGAAGGGAATTCGAATGCGATATTTTATTATGCATATCGACTTCTTAATCATCAACAAATGTTTAACTACGGTCGGAGAATACGGCCATTATATTATTTATTTATAAAATGGCTCA
The DNA here is from genome assembly GCA_026289955.1 of Argiope argentata. Lineage (NCBI taxonomy): Eukaryota > Metazoa > Arthropoda > Arachnida > Araneae > Araneidae > Argiope > Argiope argentata. The sequence goes on from JAOUZG010020842.1 coordinate 4,346,596, forward strand.
CATTCAATGCTTTTAATTATACTGTTCAAAACAATAGCAGTATAAGAAACTTATTTCATCCTAAACGTTATTTTATTATTAAAATTATAAAACAAGATTTCAGTCTTAATATATCCTACAATATGCATCCAATATTTGCTGATAGATGTAACATAAAATTTCTAGATTTTTCCTTTCTGTGACTGTATTTTTTGCATCAATCAGCCTTACCTTATGATCTTAAAGAGAAAATTATTAAAAGTTGTTTTAGTTGTTGACTATACATTATGATTAAAATTTTGAACCAACGTTTACTCACACCAAGAAATAATTAATTTGCTTGATGTTTTTGCACATTGGGATGTTAACTGTCATCAATATTAACTGTGGCGTCATAAGACCAGTTTGAGAGACCCCGTAGTGTTGTTGTGTATGAGTTGAATTTGAAGTTGTTTTTAAACAACTATTTTATTGTTCTATTTATTAAGCGAAGCAATAATTTAAAAAACAACAAGTCCTTCGGTTATCATTAATTTGTTGGAGGCATCTCGTACCATTTATCCTCATTTCAAGATCATTCTTCCGTGAATATTATCTTGGAAATTTCACTATCACAGGAGGAAAACGACCTGGTAACCTCGTAAGCGGATATAACCTTCTAGTTCTTTCCTTCGTGGTAAGTAACCTGATTAAAATTGTCATTTCCATTTCAAATAGTTGTATTTGTTTAAATTACTTGAGATATGGTGCAATTTGTTAATAAAGGTAAGAAAACGATTTCTTACAGGATTAGGCTTAAGTGTTATTGATGCTCTATATGCAAGAGTATGTTATACTAAAAGTTTTCATTAATTTTTTGAAATTCATTTTTTTAAGTATAGGTCTTAAGAATTAGTAACTTGATTCATAATTTCAAATTAATATGGCTATTTGAATTGTCTCAGTTGGGTTAATTTGGCGTATTAATAAAAACTCAAGTGCCGCAGTTTTTTTTATAGAAATATTTCATGTTTTTTTACAATCTTCAATCAGGTTCGCCTTAATAAACTTTGCTTACATGTGTTTGTAAGCCCATCCGCTGTATAAATTCTAAATAGAATGATTCTTGTTAATGGGGTTTCTGAATTTTTAGAGCTAATTTCAATAGTATTAACATTAAATGCTCTTATTACTTGGAAGTTGAACATGACTTGTACTTCTACCAATGTGTTTTGGTTTTTTAATCATTATCATATTTATGCTCTATTTATATTTCCGATTCTAAATTTCTACTATCAGAATATTACTTGAAAGTGTACGAGTTTATTATACAGTTCCCAATTTTAGAATAAGAATCCTCAATTGATTTTTGTATTTTGATAACTTGTAAATCTTATTTTATCCTTCAAAATTATTATTTTGTAACATTAGGGATTATTTAAGAAAATCATTAATAAAAAGGCAATACTTAATTCATCTTTCATTTGAAATATATTAGTTTTTTCTCTCCTTCCTGTTATATCAGCTTATTGTAATGTAATTTGTACTATCATATATCATGCTAGTTTTATCATGTTCTAGTTAATATTCAAAATATATTTATATTCCAATGGCAATGAAGTTAATTAGTGATTGTATTCTTTTCTTTTGAATATCCTCTTTAATTTCGCACATAAATCAAATATGATTGTATTTTTATTCTAGTATGAAATTAGATGCATGCTTTAATTTTTTGTTTCATTGTCATTTTTAATAAATGCAAGCTTAAAATTTAAGACTTTGTGTGATTCATTAAAAAATTTTTGCTACATGTTGCAAATGTGGTTTACTGTATCTATACTATATATATATATATATATATATATATATACTATAGTGATTGGAGCCTATAAATTTCCTTTTTTCCTTAAAATCAGCATGATCACTTATTTCTTATGTTTGAGTATGACTCTTCATTTATTAACTGTTTATAAGATTCCAGTAAAGGGGTGAGGGTGATCCTCTAGAAAATGAGTCAAGTTGGGTAAATATTCTAAATTGTTAATTCTTTTTATCTGTAGGGGTGAAATTAAAATAATTTAAATGCGCTCTAATTAAGATTACTGTGAAAAACTTGTAAATATTGCATATGAAAAAAAATTAGAACATTTCTTAATTCTATTTTGTTATTTGTATGAAAGAAGTTACTGTCAGTTAAAAGAATGTTATCAAAAGTTTAACATTTTCACTTATTGAATTTTAAACGATTTTTAAAATTCAGTAAGTGAAAATGTTTTTCTTCTGAGAATCAAATTTTATTTTGCATTTATTTCAGTTAAAAGTGCAAAATAATTTTTCAAATAAAGTTAAGTATATATTATATAATAGTAAAATAGAATAAAATAAAGCAACATTGTTTTGAAGATATTGGAAATATCTGAAATGCAGGAGAAATTTCTTTTAAAACTTGGAAAAGCCAGGGAAATTTATACAGGAATACTGGCTGTCCTATGCAAAAGAATCATTTACAAGGATTTTGTCATACACTTAACTGGCCAATGTCTGCCATTTTGGATGCTTGCTTACAAGTAGTATATGGCACTAATTATGATTTATCGATAATCATATAGCCATTCGATTACAAAGAAACAAGAACATTATGGCAGCTGCTGGACATGAAAACAAGTAATGTAGAAGAACTAAAAATGTTAATTATGTCATTAATAATAAAAATTATGGAAAAAAAAGTTAGAATGAATATCATTTCAAAATAGACAAGAAAATATTGATACAAAATTTAACAAATCTTTGAAAGACAGAAAAATTGTCAAAGAATAAAACTTGAACCTCATATCTTCCAGCCTTCTTTCTCTAAAAAACATATCCAGTTTTAACATTTGGAATTTATCTACAATCCACTTGTAGATAAAATTCCATTCCATTCCATTCTTGGCCATACTCTTGTTGTTATATTCAAGCCATCTACCTCCTTCAAACTGATTTTTTAATAAAGTGACTATTCAATCATCATTCAAATTTGCATGCAATTCAAAGCGAGATGATAGTGTAACAGATTTTAAAACTTCTGAAGAAGGGGGTAGATTATCTGCAGCATTAGCTTAGGGTGTAAAAAATATACTCTAAATCTAAAGTTGATAGTTAGGTGATGTAATTTACAAACAAACACTAACACTTCCTTAAAACTGAAGTATATATTCAGAGTAAAATAAGCATACATTCATAGTAAATGCTATTGGAACTTGGAACATTTTATTAGTTTGTTCTAAATAAAAACAATTTTTTACTTAGAGGTATCAATTTTTCTCTTAGGGTTAATTGGAAAGTGTAAATTGCCTACTTGGTGCAAATATTTCTTATGTATTTAATTCTCCTGTGTAGCCAAGAAAATGGTTTAGGCTCAACTTTACTGTACGGTCACCTTGGCGACTTTTTCAAAAGTTGGCGATAAATAGTTTTTTGTGGCAACCTTGCCGATAATTAATTTTTTTTGGCAACCTTGCCGATAATTAATTTTTTTTTTTTTTTTTTTTGCAATCTGCCGAAAACTGGAATTTCCCCATTTCGAACTGGGGTGATATATGGTGAGGTTGCTTTTGTCTTTGCTCCCACGTGGTGATATATTGTGAAGTCGCTTTAGTCTTAGCTCCCACGTTCTTTTAATTTTATTGTGATGGCTGCATGGGGAATGTCTGAGGTAAGTGCAAGAATGTTTGGAGAGAATGATGTTATGTGGTATGATGAGCATGTGAATTTAAGGTATTTGTATGGATTGGATGAAAGGAAAGAGACATTTGATTTTTGTATGAAAGCGGGGTTGATTGCAAATAGGTATGAATGTCCGAAATGTAAGTTCGTTATTCTTTGCTGAATTTCTGCTTTTTGTTCTTTCATTTATATAGTTAAATTTACATTCGAAAGTCCGCTTCTTTTTGTATTTTTTTGCAATAATTTGTTCTAATTTTTGGATGCTAATATGCCTTACATTTCTTATTTCCTAACATAACCCATAAAAGCTTTGCACTTTTATTTTGTTACAATCCCAGAAGTTCGTTATTCCTCTCCGCAACTTTTCAGCCATTTTCTGTGCTCTGTTTTGATTCTCGCTTCGAAATCGCCAAAATGGCGACTTTTGGCGCGATTTTGAAAAAGTCGCCAAGGGTGACCGTACAGTAAAGTTCTACCATGGTTTATTCATTAGGGTAGTAAAATATTTATTAGAATAACTTTTAAGAAATGGTGCAATTATATTAAAAGTAAAGGAATAAAAGATTTTTTAAAAAAATGCTTACGCTAAAAATTGTTTTAATTCTATATTTTAATGAGATTACTACAAGGCTATGCTTTCCATTGATGCTAAAAGAATTATAAGTATATTAGTAATGTTCATTGTAAATCTATACATTTGTTTCTTTTTTTTTTCTTCAAATTGTGGTAATTTTTCTTATCTTATTTTATCCTTCTATTTTATGTTTTAAAAATTTTTATTACACACAAATACACACACAAAACTAGTTAGACATCTTTAAAAATTGAACTAGTTCCTTTTTTAACCTTGGTATATAAGGTTAGTTTATATTTTTAAAACATGTTAAGGTTAAACTTTTTTTTTCTAGTATTTTCTTTTTGTGTATAAAAAAATAAATTTGATACAAGGTTACATGACTTATTTGCTCCACCCTGTTATCTTTGAATTCTAAAGGTTATTCACTGAGTTCTTTCATATTAATATATAAAGGTTTCTATTTTTATTAATTTCCACTAATTAGTATTTCATAGATTAGAGTATAAATTACTTCTTTGTTTAGGATCATTCTTTTCATTTTACTAAGTTGCAATAATAATTTTAGAAAAGAAATAATTTTATCTTGTTTAGATTATTATTTGGATCTTCGTCATTTTATTTTAATGGAAGATAAAATAAATATATTTCTTGATAATGTTTATCCTTCATAAACTCCTATAAAATATATATCCAGTAATATATATTTTCAAATTTATTTTCTTTAATCTGAAAGAAATTTCAATTCAGTTTTTCTTACCTTTAATCTGAGTTATTTACGAATTTTTTTAAAGCATGTTAATAAAAAAATTGTTATCTGTAATTTACTGCATTTATAAAACATGTTTGTTTAATTACATATTTTTGTATGGTAGGTCCTTTGTGGAAACTCCGACTTCTCAAAGCGTGCCGTTTTTAAAGAGGGCCAACTTTTTGATGTGAAGATGCATGTATTTTTTCTAAGCCTGAGGATGTGACAACAAAGCTTGTTGGATCATAGAACTCTTATTCTTACTATTTCCTGTTGGACATTTATAAGTTCAAAGAACTTGTGTAAAGATGTCTGTTCATTACAAGTTCAAAAGCAATTTAGATCATGATACAGTGACTTTTGATGGCTTGAACATTTCTGTGGCTGATTTAAAAAAGTCAATTATGCAACAGAAAAAAATTGGGAAAAGTTCAGATTTTGATCTGCAGATTACAAATGCGCAGACAAAAGAAGGTGAGGTTAAACAAATTTCCTGACATATATATGAAAATTATGTAATGTCAACAAATATTTTGTTGTGGCTTACAATGTTACTATGCCATCTTTTAAAATTGTGATTGTAGTCCCACTATATTTATATATATATATTTCATTTTTATAAGAGAATATTTTTGTCTTGTTAAGTTTGTTACTATAAAGCTTTATTTTTATATACTGTTGCTTAAATCCGAATTTTTAAGTGGTTTCTATTTTTATAACTTTTGTTATCATTAAACTAGTACCTTCATGTAACTTGTTTTACTTATGGTTGAATTAAAAGAATTCAACATGTAACTCTTGCAGCTTACTGTCTGAATTCCTCAATAAAGAGCTAAATTCAGAATTGTGGAGGTGCATGTTCTTATAGAATGATAGTATCTTTATGGGAGTAATTTATACATACTTTTTTTAAGTATAAAATAACAAAATTTTAGCTTATATCTAGTAAAACAATTTTGGAATAAATAATATGTTTATTAAAGTTTGAGAAATTTTAGTATATCTTGTTTTTACAGAAGAGATAAAAATGTTATTTACATAATTTTATGTTTCTGTTATAGATCAAATTTATTCAAAACAAAGTTATGCCTAAGTTTGTAAACAGAACAATATAGTTAAATGGGATTGATAGCTTAAGTTATGTATTTCTGCAGCTTGGGATTTGTGAGTGCTAATCATTTTTTAACCTCAAGTAATTAAATGAATTTAAGTTAAATTTTAGTAAATTTGGTTAACTTTAGGAATGTTAACATAAGAATCTCGAGATATCTTGATCGAATATACTGTTCTGTGTTGGCCTGTTATATTGTTTTAAAATGTGTTAATTAATTTTTAATTTCCTATGTATGACTGCTTTAATTTCTTAATGAGCAATGAATATAATTAATGCCATTTCCTCATTATTCATTTACACATGAAAATCTTGATATCTAAAACATCTTGGCACTTAATTATGTTCAAAGAGAAATTATCTTAATATTCCAATTTATTATAAGAATACAAATTATTTCTGCACTTGAAATTTTTTTATTCGTTGTTAAAAATATATTGAAAAAGTTATCAACACCTATTATACAAATTTCTTAAATTATTTGGATTCTCCATGTTGTCTACGATTACTTGAGACTGGAAAAATATCCCCTCTTCCTCCATGCACTTTTTAAAGGTTATTTTATGGCTTCAAAATTATTTGAATACCTTTATATAGATAATTTCTATAGTTGCAGTTTCATTGAAAAATGTTTAAATGTTATCTTTTAAAATTTGTTGGAAGAAATTATATAAGTTTATGTTCCAATTTAATATTAAAATATATCTTTTATTTGCTGTTCTACTTTTCGATTTGGTATTAGAACTGTGAAAATTTACTCTAATATAATTTTTAAAAAAAAAAAAAGTTTATAAGACTGGATGGAGGTCAGATGATTTTTTTTTCTAGGTATGAGGTAAATTGAAAAATTATCTCAACTTGATGTTTTCAGCTTTATTATTATTATTAGCCTATATAACTTCGGTGTAGCTAAATTTTTTTTTCTTAGACTCATAGATTTCTTCTAGATATTTTACATTCAGTTTTGTCTATTGTTAGCTTATTATGCAAGTGTATGAAAAGATAATTTTCGATGAATAGGCATTTTAATTGGGTAACTTTATTAAGGAAAAGATAATTTGAAAACTATTCAGAAATTATTATTTAAAAGGAAGAGTATCTAATAATATCCTAGATGCTCTTCCATTTTATAAACTTATTTCCTTTTTGTAAACTTTTTATTAATGAAAAGTGTGTACTAATAGATTAGAAATAGTTAAAATAATAAATTCTATATATTTGAAACAAAAAGAAATAATTAAAAAGAACTGGTCTTGATTCAAAACAATTAATGCAAATAAGTTCTGATTTCAACTTTTTTTTCTTATCATTACTTATGACCTCTGAAATTTCATTAATGGACAACTAACTGCTTTACTTCACAAGAAATTTCAAAAACAATTACTGTTCTGTACATTCTTGAGATAACTACCTAGTGATTACTTCTGTTCTCAATTAGAAAATGTTTATCATATGAAAGCTTGTGACCTTGAAATATGTTTCTATTGGGTATCTGCATTTTATTATTATAAAGGTTTGAGAAATATTGTTAAAACCTGGACAGCAATTGATATGATTTTCCAATATATTTAATATGGGGGAAATCAATAAAATGTAAAAATAAGTCCTCAAACTACTAATCTATTTTTAACAATTTAATATGAAACCTTCTAAAATCTTGATAAGTCATTAATTTTTCCCTTTTTCCATCATTCTTAATTTTCAAGTAAAATTTCTAAATGTTAATTCTTAAAAAAAAAAAAAAAAACTCACTATTGAGTTCCTTTGTCTTAATCTTTCTACTAATTTCTAATTTAAAAGTTCCTTTTTATCACATTTAAATACTTTTTTAATGCATTAACTTCTGTTTTTCATTTTCTAGAGAGATAATTCATCTCTTATTGAGTACCTTTAGTATCATGAGATTCTCTTAACAAGCAAAACAAAATGTAAAAAGTGTCTCTGCTTAAGGAGCAATTTTTTCTAAAATGAGTAGTGGAGTGAAGACTAACACGTAACATGTATTTGTTTAAGCATTTTTATTTCTTGCTTGAAGAACTTACTTATTTAAAAAGAACTTTTAGTTGGGTTTTATAGTCAAAAACTCCAAGTAGTCTGAGGAAGCCTTAATCCACAAGTTTATTTATGGAGCTAAAGGATGGGTAGCAAAGACATCAATGAACTGATAGAAGATCATAACCAGAATGATTGAAGTGCATTCTGTTTTGTAGTACAGAGCTGTTGAGAAAACTAAGTTTAAAATGTAATAACCTGTTAATTAAATAAGAAAGATGCTGAAAGCTTAGGGAATAATCACATTTTATGTTAGGAAATATTGCCCTGGTAAGGTAATATACAGATTCATTTAACAATCTTGTGTCTCATTTTCACCAAATTTTGAATAAAACCTAAGATTATTTTCTTGTGAAAAGGGAATCTATTAAAACCAATAAATTACTTCATTACATATTTGTTTGGTTATTTTCTTTCAAAATGGAATCCATTATCCTATTTTACATTCCTGTGGGGAGGATTGTTTTGTAAATTAGTATTTTGCACTATCAGTAAGATGATCCGGAAATGGATTTTGCTTGTTAAATCAGATTTCATTGTATTGCAAAACTATTAATAGTTGAATTGGTTTAGCCACTTAGTGTGCATAACAAAGAAATAAAAAAATTTCTGTGTTTAATTGTGCATAATTTAATATATTTTCTTATGCATATCAAAATTAGTTCATTAATAAGTTGGCTGACAACGTTAAATGAATGCTGTTAATATCCATGGGCATGTAAACTATTATTGTATGATATATTTTTTAGTTAAATAATTTTTCCATTTGTTTGCTAATGATCTTAGCTCTGATTACATATGTTTACTTTTTAACATCCAAAGTGAAAATACTTCATCTAAATAATGCAGTGTGCATATATATTTCTGTATACAGGATATGCATAATATTTCACTTCAGTAATAAGTGGATACTGAACTGTTGCAAAGTTAAATTTTATTCATTTCTGAATTTATTTTTTCCTATCATATCTTCTTGGAGACACAAATTCTTAAAACTTTTATGCAAGTAAAAGAAACCCTTACTTGCAGTGGTTAATTATGAAATTTGTTATGAAAATTCTATAAAAAAATATAATTTGAATCATTAAAAGGATTTGAACTAAATAATTTTCCCCCTTAATATTGAACTTCAGATATGTTGTCTGAAATTTTGGTAAAAATTAAGCTATAAGCGACATTAAAACTAAAAGCTAACTGAATTAAAATTATTGGATTGAGTGCGGATAGAAAGCTCTTAGTTAAGAAATAGTAATAACATTTGACATATTTAAAAATTAATAAAATAATTTCTGTAAAATCTTATATTACTGTTTCTTTATGTGATAGAAATATCACATATATTTATTAGTTTGAATTTAAATGCTTCTATTGAGTATTTGAATTTAAAAGCAGAACGTTAAAACTTTCTACTTCTTGAATAGTAACTCTTGGGGTTAGACATATAAGGTTTGATATTGAATATCTTGTTAACTGATCATGAGATACTTGTCATTAATATGGGCATTTCTACTTTTTGTTCAGTATCAAATATTGATTTGTTATTGGGTTTGGATTTTTGTTATGTATAATTTTTCCATCTTACTGCTATATATGGGCCTTAGTATTTGTGAGTATAACTTGACAAAGACCTTCTATCAGTTTGAAAATGTTATGTACAAATTCTTGTTTTCACCTTTATGTAATAATTGTCAGAATCATTTGTATGTTTCAAAACAAAAAATTGAACTGCTCATGCACTGTAGAAATATACTTTTTAATTAATAAAAGAATTAACTGTTTAATTTATGGTCGTGTGGTGAATTTCATATACTTTATATTTTAAGTATGTACAAACTTTACCAAAAAGGATTATAGTTGATAAGATTTTTTTTGGTGTCTTTATGGAGGAAGCACATGAGAATTTGGTGAGTATGAAATAACTTTTGATTTTTAAATAAGAGGACAAACTTCTGTTAATCACTTTTTGGAATATGTTGATTTTGGTTGAAATTCTTGATTTAAAATATTCAAATAGTTTTTATGAAATATTGGTAAAATTTTTCTTTTTCCTTTTAATTTGATATTTTGTTATATTTTATTTTAATGGGAAGGGGGAGAAAAGTTGCCTTTCCTGAGCATATGTATCTGAAGCTCATTACAAAATACATTTCATTTAAGTTTAAATTTATAGAATTTTTTTCTACATTTCTAGTATCTTTTTTTTTTTTTCTTTCTAAATCTAGCTTATCTTAAAAAAATATCACTTAATAAAAAGCTTAGCTATCACATAACGTCAACTTGTTACCATCTGAAAAAAATCTTAGATAAATTAATGTGTTTATTATTATTCACTTAAAACTGATACTTATGCTTTTATCTTATAATTATTTTTGTGTGTTGGTTTTTTTTTCCTGAAATTATCTAGCTGATATCTTAAAGAAAGAAATATTCATTAAAAAAAAAGTATTCATTTTCTCTTAGTTTATCCCTTTGCCAAAGAACCTATATTAATTTCCTACTTAAATTTTTTCTTACCACATATTTCACATATTTATATTTTTATTTATTGATATTTAACAGACACAGAATCTATGATTTTTATTAGGTGATTAATATAATATTTTGTTACTTCTTTTTATTAGTACAATTTAGTAATACTGTTCTAATAAAAAGCACAATAAAATTATATTATTTTTTTTATAAATATGTTAAGTTGGATTTAATGTTTTGAGTAGATGATACAGACTGAAGGGAGGAAAAAGGTAATTCTCTTCTTATTCTAGCTTGTTTATGATTATTATAAAGAAGAATATATAATAATTACTGTTCATTTTCTGAACAAGCAATACAATTTTTATTGCATTAAATCAATACAGTAACTATAGTTTTGATATTTATAGTGTATGATTAATAAAGTTATTGTTTATTGCATTATATCCTTTAATGATTAAATTGCTATAATTTTGATTTGAATTTAATAAATTCAATCAATAAAAAATATGTATCAAGTATAAATGAAATCCCAAGAAGAAAATCAAGAGAAATAGAATTTAGATTAAGTTTTCCCTTTTTATATTTAGTTAGTATTTTTTACCTTTGATATTTTTGATAAAAAGTTCATGGCTACCACTTAAAATGTATTAAAAAAACTATTTCTGTTGAGAAATGGTGATACATTATAACTGTTTTGAATGTTGGATGCAAACATTTTATTGAATAGGTGCCATTTGTTTTAAGAGATGGAATTCCATACTTGTTGCAATCAATCAGTAAATTAGCTGTGGTCCATTCTGGTTGTTAATGGCATTGGATTTGTTATCAAATATCTTGTATATGATTAGTGGGAGAAAGGGCATTTTGCTTGCAAAAACATCTTGATACTTTGTTGAATGTAAAAACAAAAGTGTAACAATTAATAGATAACAGCAGTATGAGGATGAGAGGATATATACCCTGATGGAAAATCTGAAATGATTTTTAAAAAAATCTGGAATGAAAAATTATCAGAACTAGTGTAGACATCCTCTGATCCAGTATATTTTATACATTATGGATAATTTGATTTAAAATGTTTACCTTACCTTCTAGCTAAAATATGACCATCATTGATACCAAGATAAGTAACATCTCATCTGATAACTCAAGAGATTTACCTGTTCTCTAAAGCCGTAGCTCTGTATCACTTAAAGCTGTGGATTTGGAATGAAGGGGCACAGTTATGTAATGGATAGAATGATTTTTCTCACTCGGCAGTAGAATTGTATTTGGTCAGACTTCAGTCTCTTGGGAGGTCATACTTGTCCTTGGCTTCTACTGCTAATTGTAATGCACTGTGGATACATCACTGCCATGTCTGCAAAACCATGAAAAGATTACTACCTTCTCATAAACTGTGATACGATTTCATTCAAAAAGGTTCCGGCCATGTAAGAGGTTTTGGTCCAAATTTAGTCGACATAAGTCATCTAGAAAATAAGCAACTTATTAAATTTACATTGATAGAAGTTATTAGCATAATTGTAATATTCCTAGTCTTACTCATCCAACATGGAATTTTAATAAGTTCTTTCTGTTATGCTTTCAAATTGTAATTTTACAACTTAGCTCTGTTTTAGTGATGGCATTTCATTTATTACCAGTGTACAGTTATATAATTTTTTTCTAATATTATTAGTAGATAATGATTAGTCTTAGTTATTTGCTAACTGGTTATACATTGTTCTATATTTCAATAGAGTATTCAGGTAGGTTTAATGGTAACCTATCGACTTACTGGTTTATATGACTACTTTAACTTTCAAAACTTATGTATTACAAAAGAAAATATTTTAATTTCTCCCCCCTTTTTTGTCAAAAGAAATTACATATTATAATGAGCCTCTTAAATTATTTAGATTTTGGCATGCTTAATAAACTAAGCAAATAAGTTATTTTCTTCCTGTTTTATGTTTATTCTGAGAAGTTAATTTTTTTTTTTATTTCCTTGACCTTTTCCCCCATAAATCATTAAAAATTATCAAATTGTAAGTTTTTTTAAATTTCTGCTTTAATTTTTAAAAACCTATTGGAAATTAATAAAAATCTTATTTGAATATATTTTAATTTTTAAAAGATTGAACTTGATGCTAGATTTCATCAAAAATAAAGGAATAGGATCAAGATTGCTACATGGCAAAATGTTTCCCTTATTCATAGTAAATGGTGTGAGCTGTAATTTTGCCAAAAATTCATCTTACACACATTTAATGTTTTATGTAAAACTACAGAAGTTGACACATTTGATATATAGCAGTAGTGAAGTTTAACATTGCAAAATAATTTTTGGGAAGTTTTATTGGCTTTGTTAAACCTGAAGTTTCCCAAACCATTTTCTAAATGTCAGATCAAGCTCAATGAGAATGAGTAAACTTCCTTAATTGCTTTTTAATTTTAATTGACTAAAGATGTAAAAGTTTTTTTTTTTTTTTTTTGCAGAATATTAAAAAAATGGTGTGTTTTTTTTAAGAAAAAAAATGATTATTTTTGTTTCTAATGTTTTAACTATTTGATCATAAAATATGTGAATTTTGTTGTTCCAAAGTTGTAAAAAAAATTGAAAACGTATTTCAAAACAATATTTAAGGAGTGGAAATGAGTTCGTGTTAGTGCGTTTTTTTAAAAACTTTTGCCGAGTTTTGAAATTTAAATATTTGAAATATGTTTTGACATATTGGATCATAAATTATATCTTTAAAATTAATTTTTCCTCGATGAAAATTTAAAGTAAATTAAATTTTATTTTTTTAAACTTTTAGCATAACTTTAACCCAAACATAAGTTAAGACAAAAAATTTATAAATGTTTCCAAAGAAAGTTTTAACAAATTTTTCTAATAATTTTGGGAATCTGTTTTTTTATCTATTTCTAGATTTAAATTTTCAAATATCCAGTTATGCAATTTTTGAACAAATGTTTATGAAAATTCTAGCTATTCAACATGATTAAGTGATATTTAGATCTTCAGCTTTTTTTTTAAATAAAGATTCGGGTATTAATAAATGTAACATATTTTTAATTATGATATTCATTGAAATGTTGTTTAACATTAGTCCTTTTAGTTCATTATTTTCATGCTTGCGTATTGCTTTTTCTCATTATTGAACTATATTTGCTAGTAATATTTTTTCCTCGGCTTCTTAAATGCATTTATGCAAGATCTCTTTATTATTTTTGATTATTTATTAATCTTTATTATTATTATTTATATATTTAGTTGCAATAGCATTTTTAATGAAGATAATTTTAAAAATTGTGTGAGCTGGAGACTAGAATGAGTTAATATATGTTCCCATTTAAAAAGTCTAAGATGAATCATATATCTCTGAAGGAATTTGAAAAAATTGCTATAAACTCACAGAAAGATAGAAAATATGTGGTTTTCAGAAATAAAGATAGAAAATGGACACAATGGAGAAAAAGCAGAATTCTGTGTACTATTTCATATAAAAGTCTATAAATTCTTTAACACAGTACAATTAATGTAACGAAATATCTTCATACTGGTTGTATTTGTAAGAAAGGCGTTTCGGAAAGTTAGAGATTGTTAAAAAATCATTTTTAGGCTAAAATTGGTTTTGGATATATTTGTAGTGATTTTCAGACAGTTTTTTTTTTCCTTGTCAAGAAATATTAAATGTTTTGTATGTTTCCCATTTTTACCCTCTAGATAACTTAAAATTAGATCAATATAAATCTTATATGTCCTTTCTATCTATCTCTTAAATAATCCTGTAGTTACTCTAGCGAATAAGTTACCAGTTAATAACCCCCCTCCCCTTTTTTTGTAAACTGACTTCTTCCATATGATGCATTTTAGTGAAACACAAGATTTAAAATTAAGTTTAAATTTAAAAAAAAAAAACTTAAGGTATAGTGGCATCTTGTCTAAGAGACCAACTTTTTTCTATTTTATCATAGCAACCCAATAAATTACATCACATTAGCTAACATTAATTAATTTAATAGCGGAATTATTATTGGGTGGACAAGAGAAGGTTAAATGTGTGGTGGTTTTGTACAAGTGTGCAGGTATATTTATCTATTTTTTTTTGTTTTATTGTTTCTTGAAAATTGATATAAAAAAATTACATTGTAAATATACTTCTATAATGTCTAGCTTGTTGACTTCCCAATTAAATTCTCAACTGAAGAAATGTTGATTTGGCTATACTAATGAGGTTTTTATTTAAAATAACTCATACCAAGTTATTCATTTCTACGTGACTAGGGGGTTTTTAAATTCCTAAGAGCCCTGTTTATATGTTATAGAATTATTAAAGCAATTTTTCTTGTTTTGCAGACTATTATAAAGAAAATTAGTTTGTTTTACTGTGGTGTTAATTTCTGCCCATCAATTTTAAAATATTCTTTAAAAAGATATGGATAATTCTTAAATCATTAAAATCCCAGAAATCATAATATAATCTAAGTTCAAAATTTAGAACAAAGGATATAAAGCTATAAATCTGATGAAATGTTAATTTTGAGTATTAATGGTACATGCTTAGTGCAAATTGTCATGTTAATTCACACATCCATTTCTTTTTAATATGTGTATGCATATATAAAATTACATATATATTTGAGAGATAAAGAACCTATGTTGTTAGTGAATCTGTGTCACTCATTACTAAACTCTTTATGTATTAGAATAATTTATAGATTTTATGTTTTTTACCTCATTAAATTTTACTGAGTTTCTAACTGCAAGAATGACAGTGGCTATGAATTCTTCATAATTTTAAATATAACATACCTAGGTGTGCTAAATGAGTTAATTCTCTTTTCTTTTATTAAAATTTTCCCATTCATTTTTCAGAATTTTTAAGCATTTCTGTATGTTCTAAAATATGTTATTACTCTTTGCAACACTAACAAGCATAATTTGAAAAATTGGGTGTACACTTTAAGTTTAAAACATACATTTTTTTTCTTCTTTTCTACGGATGAAAAAGTATTACATCTTTATTTGTTGATCATAGGCTAGATTGCTAACTTTAAATCTATTTTAAAATATTGTTGATGAAGTAATGGTAAAGGTTTTTAATATTACTGTAAAGATACAGTTGACTTAGGGATTTCTTTGTAGTTGTATGATTTAATAAATTTTAAAAGGACTGAGGCAGTCCATGTAAAAATTTATTTATTTACGTTATTTTAATTTTATATATAAAGCCTTTTTTTTTTGTTATTAAATTTGGTAGTTACAAGAAACAGGTTAAGATAAAATTTTCAATTATATGAGCTATTCTAAGCATTTTAATTGAAAATTTAGTAACTGCTATCAGAATTCTGTGAGGATTATTATGGAATTCCCTCTTCATATATTAATGTTGTTACTATAAGCATTCTCAAAATAAATAAAATGTTTTAATTTATCAGAAAAGGTTATTTTTTGTTTTGCTGCATCATTGTTGAAAACATTTTATGCAGCATTTATGAATAAATAAATGTAAGTGAAGATAAACAAAAGTAAATTATTTAATTTGTGTGGTCGAAAAGGGGAAAATTTTCAATTGGGATTTTTGCTATTAGTGCTATCAAAAATAATACTTTGTAATTTCTGAGAGATTAAAAATAGTCTTTTTGTGTTTTCTTATATCTTACCAGTTCCATGATTTTGTCAAGATTCTTGGACCATTATTTCTCATTCGAATCTTTGCTTAAAATAAGATTGCAAAGACATACTCAGCTAATAAATAATCTAACTACCTATTATTTACTCCTAGGCATCTGAAAAAAAAACTTTTAAATAAGTTAAAATTTAATAATTAGATGAAAAATTTCATTCTTCACATATTCAGTAACAACCAGTATCACAGGTGGATTTAAACTCGTAAAAACCTATTAGTTGAAAAAGATTATGTCTCTTATTTTTCATAAATTGGAAGTGGAGGTGAGATGGAACACATTTTATTTTTAATCCAAGTACCTAATTTTTAAAGATATTTAAGATTTCCTCTTGCATTTATTAAAAAAGTGAAAAACTTTAGTTTTAAAAAATTCGATGTGCTATTTGTAAAAAACAAAGAAGCTGAATCCTAAAATGTTTCATCATTGATTGGTAGGACAGAATTCAAAGGCAATGTTTATATTTTAATGCCCTGGGTTATTATAGCTGGAAATTGAAGCAATTTTTATGAACATATTTATTAAAGGAGAAAACAGACGATGTTGAAAAATCTGTTTTCAAAAAGAAGCATTGGAGCAATTAATAAAGTAATGTTATGAAATGGCTAAGTGACTTTCTATTTAAATAATATTTTATTTCTTGAAAATGTGGAAAGTGCTAGCAGCAAAATATCTGCTGTATTGTCAAGGAATTTGAAATCTAATTGAAACAGAAGTTTGTACTTGTATATTAAGAAATACAATATATATATGTATATGATGTTTCTATGTACCAGATTTAGCTTTCAATGTCACACCATCTAAATTAAAAATCTGTGACTTAATAAGGGGGTATGCATAAAATGTCGCTAATACTTTTTTTTTTTTTTGTATAAAATTCCCTGAAAGAGAAATGTTGCCATTAGGAAATGTTTTTTTTTCTCTCTTTCTCTGCCTTCTCCTCTCCCCCTAAAAAACTTTATCATGGTCTCCAGAGTATAAAGTTCCTGACTGTAGTTCTAAATAATTTTTTTGGATTGTATGTAATTTTCTGATAAATGTTGACATTTTAATATTTACTGAACAGTTATGCTGTTATTGTTTCGAATATTGTTTATCAGATTACATAAGTATTTAAATTCAAATTAAACAACTGTAGTAGGCAATTTATTAAAAATCTATGTATAAATTGTATTTTAAAAACATTTCACCTATTAAATCTGTAGAGCTTTAAGGAAAGAGGGGGACTAACATTTATATATATATATATATATATATATATATATATATATATATATAAATTTTAAACATTTTGGTACAGTTTTTATTCAACAGTGTATAATCAATTACTGATTCATTGTATGCTGATTTATGGAACTACTAATGAATTCTGTTTAACAGCTTGATTGAATTCTCATTTAATAAATAAATATAATCTAGCTAAATGAAGTTTTATATACAATTTTTTGTAATTTATTGAAAATTAAAAACATTTTGAAACTTATAGGGTTTTCTCTTTATTATAAAGTATTGGTTTCCTTGTACGACTTTTTCTTTTCTTTTTCTTCTTCCCCCTTTCTGTTTAACAAATTATACATATACTGGATTTTATATAGGCACTCTAATATCAAGAGATATAATTTTTATTGAATATTTGTTTTTTATTATAATTTTTATTGTGCTATGAAACCATTAATTGCTTATAAATATGTTATAAGCTAATTATAGACATTATGAAAAGCAGGGAAATTTAATAGTGAATGTCTAATAAAAAATTAAAATGATAGTAAATGCCTTTTATTGAAAACAAAAATCATTATATGTAATATGTTTTAACATTCTGGCTAGGGATAAAATAATGAAGCTCTAATAATAATAATAATAATAATGGACGGGAACCTAATTTCTATATTACAAGAGAATAACATAGTATTCAGATTTTTAGAGGATAAACATTCTTTACGTTTTAAGCTTTGAATTGTGAATGTCAAAATTTGTTTATTCTATTCAGAACTAAAAAATAGTCTTACTAAAGTGGCTCAAAAATGGATTAATTTTGAAGTTAATAGCTAAGTATTTGTGTACAGCTCTTGCTTGTTACTTGAATTTATAAATGTGAAGATACTTATAAGCATACGTTGAAGATACAAAGTGAAGAAACAAGAGCTCAACACGATTACATTTAATGTATTTCCTGCTAAAGGCAAAATAAAAAGTAACTTATAGAGCAATGGTTTTGATTTTCTGATCATTGCTTTTATTTTAAAAAAAATTCAGGCTTGAATTTTCTGAACTTTTTTCGATTGTGCTAATGATTCTCAGTATTTACTCTTAGAGTGGTAGAAATTTTATTACCACAGAAAGCTGTTATCAATATGTGAACTTACAGGTTAATCATCTGCATCTTTGTTTTTAAGACTTAATGCATATTTTATCTACAGTATTCTATTCTACTGTTTTTTTAAATATAATTTTAACTTTAGAAATGTAATTTTTTTAAATTATTAATTATCTGATAGAACAATGACCTTTTTATTTGGATAAATTGTTTTCTTTGAACTTAGTAATTAAAGGGAAAGATTTTGGATACTTTTTTTTTTAATAGTTAGCTACTTTGAACCTGAACGTAAAAGGTGAGGGTGTTAGGTTGTCAATTATTAATAAATTCCTATCTCTTATTAGCATGTTTTTTTGGGGAGGGCAGGAGGGCCATTTATATTAATTTCTTATTTCCATGTTTCATTATTTAATTAGAATATTTATAAAATTGCAGTAAGAATGTGAAAAAAGCTATTGATTGGAATCATTATTTTATAGCTAAATAAAAACAATTCATGCAAGCAAAAAAAAGAAAAAGAAAGAAAACAGGAAGAGCATTAAGGATAGATTGGAATATAACCAAAATTGACAAGTTATATATGTTTTTGGAAAGTTTCATTGGATCAACAATTGATAAGCAAACATTTAATAAAATACTTTTTTTTGCATACTAATTATTTATATTTGATCATTATAAATTTAATCATTTGAGCTCTCTTATTTCATCTGCATGTGACACTACATGTAAAAAATGTGTAAAAGCTTGTAATTTATTTTAAATTATTTTTCAATTTAAATAATGAATTCTTGTTAGTTGTTAATTTATAGTTTTCAATGACTATGATATCAATGTGTCATCCTACAGCTGTTATCAAGCTTTAATATGAAAAATAAGCCTGTTTACAAAGATACCAGGATGCAATCATGGCTTAAATAAATTTTATTGAATCATAGTATGAAAGTTCATTTTTTGCAACTTGAAACCTTTTATTTTATATCTACATTCAAAAACATAGAATTAAATAACATTAAATGTTTTTTAAATTTAATAATGAATTTATTAGTATGTATTTATACTGCTGTAGATTAAATTTTTTATTATTTATTGACAGTTATTAATTTTGTTAGTTGCTGTTTGATTTTTTGAATAGAACAGACTAATTAAATTGAATGCAGGTTGCCACCTAAATTCAACTCAGTTTTTCATCATGTAGATTTTTAATAAATATATGTTGATGGAAAGAAAAAAAAACTTTTTTAAAACTTTTTTTTCTGAAATTTGTAAGTATATCATTAGAGGGGTCCCCCCATCCCCAATTAAGGATAAAAGAAAAAAAAAGTTTTGATTGTCCTTCCTACTCAGAAATATTAATAAATAATGTTTTGAGAATTAATAATTTATTAAATCCATTATATGTTTTTAATATAATTTTGATTTGAGATTCAGAAAGTCCTTCTATCTGTTATTTTGCCATAATGTTTTTAATTCAGTCATTTGTATAGCTAGATTGTTTTTTTTTAAAGAACTATATTCCTTAAAGTTCATGAATTTATTTTATTATTAATTAAATTATGAATTTATTGTATGATTTTTTTTATTAAATTAAGCTTTTTATTGAAGGAAAAATTAACATAATGCATATTTTAGATAAAATTGATAGAATGTTTAGGATTTATTTTTTTATTGGAATAAATCCATTTTAATTAAATATTTTTCTCTATATGTAATGACAGAAAGTATTATATCAATAACTATACTTTATTTTTGGATGTAAATCCATCCAGAGTCAAAATATTCTATGGAGAGCGTAGTTGTTAGCCTGGGCTGATGATGTCAGCCCTTGCATTTATACTGGAATACAAGCAAAAAGTATTGAAATTTTTTACTCAGAAAACTCTTTTTTCTCTTTAATCTTTTTACTTATAGAAATTTTATTACTACACAATATTTATTTAGAAAAGAAGATCTTGATTATCTTTAGAATGAAGGATATGAGGTTAGGAATTTTTATCCATGGTCTTGAATTTGGAGAATTGTATTAGTATCCATTTTTCAGAGTGCATTTTTGAAATTTAATTTTAAAAAATGGGATTTTGATCAGAAAGTAAAAGGAAATTTTAGGTTAAAATAATATAGGTTAATTTAAAATAAGTATGAAATAAATTATATATGTATAATATAACATATGTAATCAATATTTTAAAACATTAGTTAATTTCCTAGTTTTCATCTTAAATTAACCTATGTTATTTTGTAACACATCCCATTCTTTTTTATTATTTCTAACATTGACTAAAATAATTACTGATTCCTTTGGTGTCCCTGCTGTGAACGAAGAGGTAAAAATTCCTAACACCTACGTACCTTTTTTCAAAATACTTATGATGTTTTCCTAAGTTTACATTTTTTGAAGAAATCCATATGAAAATCTTACTAAAATCCTGGAAGGAAGAATTTCTGTCTTATGACTTTGTAATAAATTACATTGTAGTTAATTACAATCATACATATAAAATTATGTTTAGATTAATATGTAATCCATGTGAGAATGATTGAAAGCATTTGAATTATTTTAGGAAATATTTGAAAGAAATAATAATTTTTTAAAGCTAGCTTTAAAGAAGGACAGGGAGCTGAATTTTAGTAAATGAGAAAATAGAGTTTATATGGTATTATATGCAAAATTTCAAACACTTTTTGTAGTACAGAAATTGGGCATATTACTATTTTTATTTGTGTCTTTATTATCTTTCATCCCATTCACTGCCAACTATGAGATATTTTGTAGTAAGTGTGAGTACTACTGCCAGCTATGAGATGTCTCATAGTTTGTGCTGCAATTTTCGATTGACTTTGGCACCCAGAGTAAGGCACTGTAAATTTGTCTGGCAATGATTGGGTTAAATTGTAACTGGTTTGTACTTTAATATTTTTATAAGTAATTATTTGAGCAGTTATATTACCTATTACTTTCAATTATTTTATTCATTATTGCATTGGTTTTTGTTAGTATATTAGAATAAAATCCAGAAAAATATTGCCGAATTTTGAGAAAAATTGTATAAATTACATAATAAATGAACTGTCTGTCAAAGATGAAATTTAAAATAGAATGTGAAAATAAGAAGTCAATATATTAATTACTCTATAGGGAATGAAATCAATTTGAATCACCTAAAGAATTGCTGCATAATATTGAATAATTAATGAAAAGCCACTGCCTTCATTTCAATGCAATCGGCAAAGGTTGGAAAACAAGATGCAAAACATAAATATTATAAATAATTTAAAGATAAAAGTAGGCTATAGTCAATCAAATTTGGAAACATACTGGAGAGACAAAGAGAAATTTAAGGATATTATATATATATATTAAACATTTTTATGAGATATTTTTCACATATAATTTTCATAGAAAGCATCATTTCAATATCTGATATTGTTGGTTACTTGATTTTTTTTAATCTTTTGAAATAAAATATGATAAAATGAAAATATAATTTTCTTCCATTAGTTTATGACAATGATGATATGTTAGTGCCAAAAAATACTTCAGTCATTGTGGCTAGGGTACCTGTCCAAGGAGGAACTAAGAAAAGCTGGTAAATATAATGCTTCTCTGTAGCATTTAATTTAATATAATAAGTGATGTACTTATTGATTTTTTTTTAAATTTAGGGATAAGCCTGATCTTCCTCTTCCGATTGATGATGTAAGTTATAGAAATAAGTATAATTATGTATTTTTATTTGTTTTGGAGATTTCATTTATTGTGTATATCATTTACGGGTTACTAAATTATTATATTTTTAATAGGATGATATGGGCCATATACGATATGATAGAATTGCCAAGGTATGTAGACTTGTTTAACATTTGCTATATAAATATATAAAATTTGAAATGTGTAACTTGAAAAATTAAGTGTATCAAATTCAAATATTCCCTGATTGGTATGATATAGCAATTTGGTGATTCGGTACAAGTTCAAAATATCTTTTTAAATCTGTTCTTGATATAAAGAATCAGCTAGTTCCATCTGAAAACAGTTTTAATGTATCTTCAAATAAATGCATAAATTGGTATTAAATTATAAGTTTTGTTATTGTATTATACACAAAAATAATAAAATATTTAACAGCAATCATTGCTGTGGAAGAAAATGTTTCTTTAGAATTCTTTTTAATAAAATCAATGAGGTCAAAAATTAAAGCTTAAAAAATTGTATAAATTATTACAAAATTCAGATAAATTAATCAGTTTTTTGATATCCAATATGCTTTATTCTTAAGTGCTCTAGTAAACTTTATTTTTCAGATAACTACTGAGTCTTGTAATATTAATGTGACAGTCATTTAATATCCAGAATTAACTCTTATGTGCAGTATTAACAGCAATTAGATACTTTCAAAATGACTCACTATAATATTGAAAAATTTTCTTATAAGTATCTAAATGTGCTTACTCTAAGGCAGCTAAGTAATATAGGCTGTGAATTATTAAGGGGATTCCATATGTCAGTGGTCTTTTAATTTGGGTGCAAAGTCAGAGTCTATGAAATTATTAATTTCTACTGGTACTTCTGCCGCTAACTACATACATCCTTAGTAGTGTGATCTGCCACTTATGCTGAAAGATGTCATTTATCCAAAGGAAAAAAAAAGAAGGGGGGACACCAATAGAAAGTAGGGATGTATGTGGTCTGCAAGGATAAAGGAAAACTATCAGTTGTTCATAATGTCTCCTTAAATTAATTAAGAACCAGATAACTGTATAACCTTTGTCAACTTGTAGTTGTCTGCAAATTGATAGAATATGCTTGTTCTCTAATATTTTTTTCATCAAAAGAAAAAAAATCAAATTTATTAGAAAAGGAAACTTTGCCATCCCCTTAATGTCAATTGCAATTACTGCTATGCAGATGTCTGTTTTCGTGATTAACTGTCTATAGTATATTAGCAGCATCCATCTCTTCCCCCCCATTATTATTATTATTATAGCATCATACATAGCTAGGTTTATTGATACTTTGAGCTGCAAATTATTGTAATGATTGGAAGAAATTGATTTGTGATTGTAACATTTTATCATCGTAACATTTTATCATCCTTGATAATATTTAATAATGGTAGCACACAAAAATAATAAAATATTGAACAGCAATCATTGCTGTGCAATTTTCGCATTGAGCTGTGTTTCTCAATGCGAATAGCATACTTAATATGTTCCATTAACTTACTGTTTATGCCTACTTTCAGATAAGTGAATATGTGAAAGGCTACCTTGTACCAAATTTGTTCCTTTGCGAAACATCTATTTTTAAAAGCAAGAAGAGTTTATAAAGTAAAAAGAATTTCGCTATTAAGAAAAGGGGCTTTTTTTGCTTAGATTTTAAATATAGGAACATCAAAATAATTTTTAGAGCTACTAATAACAATCAACACAAGCCACAAGCAGTTTGTATAGTGGGTCATTTCACTTAAAGTAATTACTGGAATTACATGATATCATAGGCAATAAATCAAATTTTTTATTGTCTTTAAATAAAAATA
This sequence comes from Argiope argentata, assembly GCA_026289955.1. Lineage (NCBI taxonomy): Eukaryota > Metazoa > Arthropoda > Arachnida > Araneae > Araneidae > Argiope > Argiope argentata. The sequence continues at coordinate 4,370,746 of JAOUZG010020842.1, forward strand.
ATTAAAAACTTTTTTTTAAAAGTAATAGTAAAATAATAGTAATGTAAGCAAAATAATTTTATGTATTCTGGAGCTAATGAATGACCGAAATTTTGAGGTGAATAATAAGATTTGATTGAAGAATACTTGTTTTGGCATTGATTTTCATTTTAAACAACCGTTATATAAAATTACAATAATTGAAATGTAGGTATTTATTTCCTTCTTTATAGTATTTTTTTCACTCATACTCTTTTTTTTATTTTAATCTTTATTCTGGGATATTTTCATTTTAATTAATTTTGACATTTTTGAATGTCTTTCTTGTCTTCTTAGTGCTGTAGTTTCCAAAAAATATTTCATAGCTTATTTTCTGTCCATATCAATATGTATGGGGGGG
>JAOUZG010020842.1:4371524-4386853 GCA_026289955.1 Argiope argentata
TATATATATATATATAAAGCAATGTTTTAAAGAATTAAAACAATATTATTTGACATCATTATTGGAGGTAAAATTTAAAAAAAAGACTGCAAATGATAAATATATATTCAAATTGTATTGAATATCTTATATTTTCATAACAAAAAGTGTTTATTCTTAAAGATACAAATATAAGTTCAACATTTTATTTTAACTTTGATAAATTAGTATTTTGTTAGTTCTTAATTTAGAAACAAATTGACCTAGACTAATGAAATTTGATTTATGGGAAGAACTTTTGATGTAGTTTTAAAATTTGGTAGGAAAAAGGGATTTTGGATTTAACTTTACTTAGAGTATAAGAAACTGATATTATATTTTGTCATATTCAAAATTTTGTTCTTTGCAGTGTTGATATATTCTTAATTCTTTAATTTTATATAAATTTCTTCTTTTTTTAGAATGCTGATCTAGTCAATGCCAATACTTCCGAAGAAGATAAAGTAAAAGCAATGATTACGCAGTCCAGCCAAGAATATGATCCTTCAAAGTAGGTCATATCTTTTTATAATAAGATTAAGAAGAAAAATTTATGTATCCATCAAAATGACCTAATAATTTATTAATTTTAAAAAATATTGAAAAAAATTCAGATTTTTATTGTTAATCTTGCAAAAGTTGTTTATTTTGGTAATAATAGAGTTCATCTTTATGTTTTTCTCAAAACTAAAACAAAACTTTTCATATTACTAAAAACTTGTTCTACAACAAAATATGACACATTTTTACATGAAAAATAAAAATACAAATTTAAATTTAAATATTTTTTATAAAAACACAATACATTATTATAAATAGAAACTATGCAGGTTTAAGTATGCATGATGTAAAAAGGTGTTATTAATTTTTTTTTGGGGGGGGGTGCTAAAGTGATTAAAAAAATGTTTCATTTTTGCAGCAATTTCTCACTATGCACCATGTAATGAAAAGGTGATGATTGCATCTCAATTTTTGAAATATAATTGGGCATATGCTAATCCCTTACTTAACTTTTGTTAGCTCTTGATAATCATATTTTAAATCTTACTCATTTATCACTATGCATTGCTTTGTTGTCATTTGTGCTTTTCTCATTAAAATATTTTCACTTATGAATAAATTTTGATTGGAAGAGTGAAGATAACTAATGTAATTACTTAATATATGTGTTGCATCAAATATGGGACTTAAGGGTTAGAGGCTAGGAAAATAATTGTTTAATCATGTGATTTTTTTTTTTTGTTTGTTTGTTTTATATTCCTTGTTTCAATGGAATATTTGAATTGTCAATCTTGTATCCAAATTAGATATGTTAAAAGCCGCAGTATGACGGGACCTCTTCCTCCTAGTTATACATGTTTCCGATGTGGCAAGCAGGGACATTGGATAAAAAATTGTCCAACAAACAATGTAAGAGGATATTTTGATTTACTTAGTGACTTTTTGCAAAAACTTAGTCTGAACTGAAAGTTTAGTTTTTATATTTTTGGTTTTTATTAATTTTTATAGCCAGATGTCAAACGTAGTACAGGAATCCCTCGTAGTTTTATGGTTCCTGTTGATGGCCCTGAACATAAAGGAGCTCTTCTAACAAGCTCAGGCGATTACGCTGTTCCTCTTATTGATCAGTAAGTTTCAATTCAATTTTTTGATAAAATTTATACAGCTTTAGATTCATTTTATTTTAATAATTTTAATGAAACTATAGCAATAAAAATCCAAAATTTAACTTTTCAAATTAATATGTTTTTCTTGACTTTTAAATTTATATTTATATATATCTGTAGTCAAGCTTACAAAGAAGTGAAGAAAGAGAAGCCTCCATTTGTTCCTCAAGATGAACCAATAGCTGAACCTGAGGCGGAAGTTCCAGAAGAATTGCTTTGTATGGTTTGTAAGGATCTATTACAAGATGCTGTATTAATACCATGTTGTGGTAACAGTTTTTGTGATGAATGTAAGTAAATTATTTCATTCTAGAAATTTATTTCAAAGTATATATTAGGCACTTTGTATTTGTAACTTTAAATATAGTATAAATGAATAAAATATAGATTATTTTATTATATTTTGGAATTTTAAACAACCATTAACTGGAAATAATTACTTAAGGTTGTGTAAATGCTTTTTTATTTTAATTGATTTTTTTGTGGTAGTAGTGCTTTTTGATTTAACAGTAATGTATCCTATTTTAACCACATATCATTATAATCTATTAAACATCATACTTATAATTGAAAACTTATTGTTGTTTATATTTTGCTTTTTATTTAATACATTTTGCGAGTTCAGTATTATTTTTCTTCCTGACATTATATTTTTTAATGTACAATAACTTTTTTTAAAGGTGTCAGACAGGTTCTTTTGGAATCCGAAAACCATGAATGCCCAGTTTGCCATGAAGTCAATGTATCTCCGAATACTTTAATACCTAATCGATTTTTACGAACAGCTGTTTTAAATTATAAAAATGAAACTGGATATACTACTAAAATAAGAAAAGCTGCATTCATGAAATCTCCACCTATTCAAAGAGTTGACTCACCTCAACCTTCACCTGATTCTACTGTTGAAAGTCAGTCACATGGAACTGATAATTCTGCAACTGCATTTGATCATAGTCCTAAAAATTCGGAGTTAAAGAAAGATACTGTTGTCTTGGATTCTGCAATAAAAAAAGACGATAATGAAAATTTTTCAGCCTCTGGTATTCAAACTCCTGAGAATTTGACTCCTAAAGGCATTGCTGAAGAAGAGTAAGTAATATTGATTTTAATTGGATATGTATGAGATAATTAGACTAAAGAAGGTTTTAATTCTACATTCGTATTCTGTTATAAGCAGTGCCGGTATTACTCATTGTTTATTTATGGAACAAAACATGCTTTTTTTTTTTCATCAGCCACATTTATAGACAAGTTACTTTTCTTCTCGAATATGGAATAATAATTAGTATGGTTTATATTAATGAATTAAAATTTCATTTTGTTTAAATTATGTAACATGATGTGGTATAATTATTAAGAATTAAAGTTTTTTTTTTTTAATAACTTAAAGTTGAAATGTTGTACCAAGGAAATCATTGTTTGAAAAGAAATAAGAATAACTTAAGAGAAAAGCTCAAAACAAATAAATAAATTATAGAAGAATATTATTTTACATGGTTTAGAAAGTCAAAAAAGAAAATCAGGTTAAATTGTAAATAATTTCATGTGTGTTCACAGTGAGTTCAGTAAAAAGGCAATTTTCAGGTGCTTAGAGTTGAAATCCAAAAATCACATTACGTAAATAGCTCTTTTTGATGATGCCCCCCTCCCCCTCCTTAAAAAAAATTTTTTTTTTAGGAGCGGTATGCGCAGAATCTTTGTTTTTAATTTGCAAGTGGAAGCTTTGATTATCCTCTCCTGAACACTTTTTAAGTAACAAGTGATAAATTTATTTGATGTTATCATGCTCAGTATGCCCTTGAAAGGAATTTCTGCGTCTACTTTTAGTAAATCTGTCTCTCTTCATATTACCAGGAAGAACAGTTTTTTTATTTTTTGATTGAGTAATAAAAATTTAACAGTGTAGCAAATGAAAATGTGACAATATTTTCTACATTATTGGATAGAGAATTCAGATTTTTAAACATTAATAAAAATGTGATAAGTATTCTGGAAAATTTAATATTAATAAAAAGAAATTTTTGCATTTAAAGATGATCTAAAAAAAATTTCTTTCGTTGTAATTCTTACAAAAATTTTTGCAAAAAAAAGTGCAAAAGTCTTAGTAAAGTTTTTGTTTAATTTCTGATAACTCATATTCAAATTAATTGCTTACTTATCAGCTTATATATTTGTTGTCAGTTCTGATGCTCAACCTGGTACTCCTCTTGCTGATGAGCCATCAAATGATGGGGTTAGCCAGAACTTACCTATTCAAACTATTGGCCAAGAACAATACAACACTGATAGGTATGACTACCATTCCAGTTCTAAATATTCTCGCAACCATCGTGATGATTATCGTCGTCACTATGATGAAGATTCTCACGAGCCTCGACCCATCAGCACTATAGAGACTATAACTAATACACGAAAAAATAAATATGGGGTAAGTTTTTCTTCTCTGAATAATTTTTAAATTTATGAAGAAATATTAGAATCTAACATGATTTTCCCATTTTTCAGCGTCTTGGACCTCTACGACAGCATTTTCCAGATCAACGCTCTCATCGGGGTAAGTTGTTTGTCATCTACTTGTACAGGGATTGTTCCCTGTTATCTTGTCTTTGAATTTGTCTAAGCCTTTTCTCTCCTTTTAATCCTTTTTGAATGTGCTCTTATTTTATTTCTTATATGTTAGTAATCAAAATATAAATGATATTGCATAAACTTAAAATTATGCCCAGTTTTTCATGCAGTTAGTAAATTGAAACATTATCTCTGAACTTAAGAGGTAAAATTTATGAATATTCAGCAGTGTGCCTAACTTCTGAACAAATCATCACACAAACATTATTTTTACACTGGCTTAAAATTCTGAAAATTTGCTTTGTAATGACACCCGTTGTATTGCTGTACAATTTTTATCCAATTTTGAATCATTTTCAAAGCTTATTTAGACTTCAAAAAAAATTTCACCCCACCCCCCTCCATTTTTTTCTTTCTTTAATGTTTTATAAGTATGTGTTTATTTTTTTATTATTATTTGCATACTTATCGAACACGTATGTGCAAGTAATTAAAATTGAGGATATAGTGGCTTGCAATGATGAAATCTGTATGTTTGGACTTTTTTTAGTATAACGGTATAATTAAACTACTATGTAATCATTATTTGAAGGGTTTATTTAAATATAAATATTCTTTCCCTATTTAAACCTTGAACAATCAATTATCATTTGTTATCTTTGCTTCCTAGGACTGTTGAGTTATTACTATTTACTGATTTATATGCATTTTATCATAATCTTTAAATTGAATATGTATTGTAATGAGCATAATCTCAGTGTTTGAATACACTAAAAAGTGTTTCTAAATCAATGCTATAGTTACTTTATTGTGTAGTCTATGTTTCTTCTGCCATCTTGAAAATTATTTGCTGTATTTAGTAGCTTATAGTATTTTATTCATATAATACTTATAGCATATATTTCCACCACTCTATTCTAACTTATCTTGTTATAATGTTTGAGTTAGCAATTTCATTTATTTTTTACTGACAGGAAGTTGGTCCACAGTATTGTGAATTGTTTGATCAGTGTTCCCGTAGAGTGTTTGGGCTTTGACTGTGCTGTTATATAATATTTTATCTGTTTTTTTATATAAAAATTAAATATTATATTTATTGTTAGGGAAAATATGCTTTAGTGTGATATTAAGCATTGCCATTTCCATTTATAAAATTTGCATGTAAATGTTTCTTTAGCAGATGACAGATCTGATAGTTATTACCATGAGAGGGATGATTACCATAATAGATATGACAAAAGGCATACTGCCGACAGAAGTACTCGAAGAGCAGGCCATTATGATAAATCCTCTCGTGAATCCAGATATACTTCAGGGTAAGTAATTTAATTTAAAAAATAAATAAAAGTTAATAGTAAATAATAATAATTTAATTAATAATAGTCAGTAAAATTTTAAGTATGTTTTTAAATGTATATAATTTGATAATTTGTTCATCCATGGGGTGAATAAATGTTAAAGTACAGCAACATTTTATTTCAGTATAAGTGCACTTGCTTTGTATTTTTAACGGTGTGCTATTTAAAATGAAAAGAATGGGGCAATATCCAACATTTCAATGACTTTTTTTTCATTCTCTCTTTTCCTTTCAGAAATTAGTTAATTGCTACTCACAGAGAATATAAAAAAATTATATATATATTTATTGTTCCACTTAGAATCTTAACAGAATTAAAAAGATATTCTTCGTACTTGAAAACTCATATTCTTAAAATTCATAAAACTTCATATTGATGAAATTCAAGTAGTGTCACTTTAAATATTTAAGCTCTAATCCTGATAGTTGTTAGAATGAACTGTTTTAATTTTTCAAATTTTGTTGATTGTTATTTTAAAACAAGTTAATTATTTTGCTTTCATATTGCATAATTATTAATTAAACAAAAAATCATTTTTCTAAATCAATTTTTTTAAGGAAGCATTAATTTTTTTACTTATTATTTCAGTTCTGCTGCTGATTATTCTCTCCCTGAACATGATAATGATTATGATTTGCCAATGCATACTGAGGATGCTTTGCATAGACATCAAGACCGTTATCGATCACCACCCCACCCAGTTCTTATACCTGCTGTTCCAGCAATGTTTACTGCACCTGTTCCTGCTATTCCTCCTGCACATCCTGCTTTATTACCAACTCCTCAAGTTTTTCCTTCTCAACCACCTCCACCAGGTTTGTATCATTTGCTCCTGTAACATTACATGTTTACAACCAGTGGTATAGTGGCCAAGTTAGATGGTACTGCCTAGGTGCTAGATGATTTCATGGAGATAGCAGCATAATAGTTTTATGTCATGTTTAAGTCAATCATAAGTGATTGGAAAATTAATATCATGTCTTGTTGGTATGTACAGTGGTGGCAAAAAGTCCTGAACACAACCTTTTTTTTTTTTTTTTTTTTTTTTTTTTGCATAATTTTTGTGTTTGAAAATGAGTGAGTGTGTTTTCAACCAATGAAATGCTCCATTATTTCAACCAATCAGAGAGCAGTAGCGACAAAGGGTTGAAAGAAAAAGGGGAAATGTGGTTTATTGTATTGAATGCAGTTGTGTGCTTGTGGAAAATAGTGTATTGAAAGCAATTTGAAGTGCATTTGTGGAAAATGTTGGAATTTTTTCACTTTCAAATAGAAAGCTTAATTCCTTGCAAAATGTGAAACAACGGACTTTAACATCAAATGTGAGTGTGTGCCCAAGAACTGTTAGAGGAAGACTGCTGGAAATTGGGTTACAAGGCTGTAAAGCATACCCAAAGCCATTACTGTCTGAATTTTAATGCAAGTGGGTTTGACGTGGGCAAGGGAACATTCATTATAGACTATGAAAGAGTGGGAAAAGGTCATATTTAGTGACAAGAGTCAATTTTGTATTTCTGGAAACCAAAGTAGGGCCTATATAAGATGATGCGTTCAGGAATTCAGCCCTCAGTGTCTGAAGCCCACTATAAAGTACCCTACAAAAGTGATGGTTTGTGTTGCATGTCTTCTCATGGTAATGGAAGACTTCACATCATTAGCGGAACAGTGAAAGCCATGGATTACATTGAATTACTAAATAATAAATTGCTACCAACTGCAAGATATCTTTTTAGTAATCAGTCGTGGATTTTTCATGATGATAATGTCCCTTGTCATGAGCTGGCCAGGACAGTCTCCCGACCTTAATCCGATAGAGAACTTTTGGTTTAAACTTGGTTATGAAATTTAAAAGAATAAACCTTCAAACAAACGATAATAATTGAAGCTTTAATGTTTTCCTTCAACTATATTGTCATGAAAGAACTGCTTTTGAAGTTGGTGCATTCCATGCCAAAAAGATGTAGAACCACAATTAAAACAAACAGCTGGCCCATAAAAAAATTGATTTTCTAATATGTGGCAGCAATGTAATTTTCAAAATGCATGCCATATCTGTCAATTTTCGTGTTATTCTTCTTTGGATGTTAGGTTATTCTATATTGTTTTATTCTGCACTTATTTCACATTATTGTGTTCAGGTAGCTTTACTACAAAAAAATATATATTAGTCATTAAGAAACTAGTAGTAGATTTGAAATCAGCATGAAAAAATACATTGAAATCAATAACAATATTTAAGATAGTGTGATAATTTCATGACGAAAAATGACGTCAAACACAAAAATTATGCAAAAAAATATATGTGTTCAGGACTTTTTGCCACCACTGATATGTGCTATTATGGATTGCTTGCACTCAGTTTTATATACAGTTCTACTAGAAATCATTTATTTAATTAAAAGAAAGCATCCAAAACTTTCTAAATAATAAGATTTATAACAGAAAAAAAAGGAGTTAAGTGGTATTTGAAAATAAAGACTTGAAAAAATGAAGTACAATAACTTTCCATGAAAACTAATTTCAAAAGGTTTTCAAATTAAAATTTATCATTTTTTAGATTGAGTGATTTACTTTTATATATTAATATAATATTTCAAATATTTTTATATAAATTCATTTGTTTAATTATTATTTATTCGTAGCTTATATATGATGAGAATGTTATTGGCTATTAGATGTACTGAAATGCAATTAAGTCCAGAGAGTACATGGGGGCAATTCTAACCTTATTATATTATTACATTTTATAATCCAAATGAGGTTTGTTATAACATGATTAACATTAGTTAAGCATGACAGACATAGAGCAATTCAATAGATTGGAAGAATACTTGGAATCGATCAAGAATTCTGGGAAATAAATCAATGTCTTGAAATGTTTAATTAATCCAATATATGGATACCACATGAGTTCACATAATGAAATAGATCTGTTTTTAAAAAATTGATAATTGCTGATAATAAAAAGGAAAGGAAATAGTATAAATTGGAAGAATAATTACTGCTTTAATTTCTCTTTTTATTAGTTCAGTTATTGATTTACAAAGTGGCTAGCTAGCTTGGAATGGTCTGGGAGAGAAAAGTTGGAGAAATTTATTGAATTAAAGATCAATATTATTGTAAAAACAATTCCCCCACCCAACCCATATGCTGATTTAAACAATATTGTTATCCAATAAAATCAAATACATCTGCAGGCTGGATATTTTAATTTAAGCTGGACCGAAATTTTAACTTATACTATCTCATCAGTGCTTAAGCACCTTCAATTCTGAAGTGCATGCATTTAGTTTTAATGGATTCTGCTTCTACTGACTGTTTTAAAACAATTAATTTGTTTGAAACTTCACTTATTGCATCCTCTATTATACATGTTAATGAATTAAATATCTCAAAAATTGTCTCTTTTGTCCCGATTTCATGATAATTTGATGACATAATAATTTATTAATTCATCATTTTCAAATTTAATTGGAATCATAGCTAAATATAACATTTATGATCTAAGCCTAAACAATGTAGGAATAGTAAAGCTAACAATTACATTCAAAATTGCAAGGGGAAAATTAGTCAGTATAATTAATTTATTACATATGCAATATTTTTCTCTAAGAGTTTTTTTTTTCTTTCATTATTAGAAAGAATGTCAAGTTGCAAAATATATTACGATAACCATATTAATAATGACAGTGGTTTTGCTTCTGAATTCTATGGAAAATGGAATGTAACTAAAACCTTACTTGTGCTACTTTTATGAATTTCATTTTTAATGAATCTGTTATTCAGCAGAAGATGGAAAGTGTGTGTATGTGAAATGAATCAAGAAAACATTTTGTAATCTTCCAAAATATAAATTTCAAATTTTGACAGAACTATACATTTCAGAAATCCTCAAGTTCAAAGAATATATTTACATTTTTGGAATTATGTCTCTCTGTGAGTGTATTATATCAGAAAAATGTCTCTTTAGGAACATTTTTATTCAAAATCATTTTGAGCTAAATAGTAGAATTTTGCATATTGTCTTTCACATAATATGTAGTTTCACATAATTGTATCGAATGTTAAAATTTTTTATTATCAGTAAGCTTATCTGAGAATAGGCAAATACAATAATTAAAAAAACATTGACAGATACAATCTAGTTTGCTGATGTAGTGTTGTAATGATAAATAAATATCAAATTATGGACAAATCAGTCTTTCTATCACATGTTTGCAAACATGATTAATAAAATGTAGCAATTTAAATAAATGAAATCTGAAATTTAATTTCTACAACCCAATTGTAATTATATTTCAAATTTTGAACTAAATCCATTTGATGGCTGGCCACCCTGTAGATTCTCATGCATTAAACATAATATTTCAAAAAGTAGCAATTTAGATAAAGGAAATTCAAATACTTATGAACTGGAATGTGAAACAAAAGCTGAACTCTTGTAGCATTCATTCAAGCATGCGTGAACCTCTTTTATGCTTGAGAAAGTTCTGTGCAAGTGCTGCTAGTTTCTCCTTCTGATGCGAAAGTAGATTTTCTGAAGTTAAAATAATACTTAAGTATATTAAATTAATTTAAGTTGCCATTTGGTATGTTAGATAAGTGTATATTTATCCTATCTTTCTCATTTTCTCCAAAAAATTTTATTTAAAAAAATGATATTTTATTTGTGCAATTTAATGTCAAAAATAATTTTGAATTGTTTTAGGAATCTGAGATTATATTTGATGATTTTATCCTGCAGAGATAATGTGCAGTGAATAATATAAAAACAGATTTCCATGAAAAAAATTTTATACTTTTTTAAAAATTCCATCTGGGTGTGTTGTTTTGATCTGCATTTTTTTTTTATAAATTTAAATTTGTATATTTGCCTCCATGTCTGCTTAAATTTTGTTGTTTATTCATGGCATTTATACTTTCTAATTAACTAAAAATATTTTACTGCAAGTTTTGTATATACAGCAAAGAAAAAAAAAATTTAAAAATTAGAACCAAATTTCCATTTTTCTATGTATGATGCTTAAGTTCAGTGAGAAAAGAAAATACTTTCATTGTACAATTTCTCTATGAATTCCTTGCTAGTGAGAAAGCATTTTATGATACAATATCTTTATAGATTCTATAGAAATTGCCAAATATTGACTCTTATTTAGAAAAGCAAAGAATAGGCATCTTTATTATTATTATTATTATTATTCCTTTGTTATTGTTTCATCTTTTGTGAATATGCCTAATATATTGCTGCTCACTTTTAATTTAGCAATTATGCTCAGAAATATTTTTTTTTCCAATATTTTTTGTGACTTCCATATGAAATTGAGCAATAAGCTGTTTGTTTGCTACTGTTTTGAATTGAAAATTATCATATTTCATCAGTTTTTCCTATGGAAACTCTTAATGGCTGTAGCTTCCATTTGCCCATGATATCATTTTCTTTCTCTTCCTAAAGCAAATAATGACTATAGCCTTGATTTTTTGCCTGCAAATAGCCAAAAATTGGGTGGCTATCTACTGTCATAATTCGCAACAATATGTGAACATCTGTAAAATGTAATCATAAACTAATTTTTAAATTCTCTTCTGTTGGTATAAAAGAAATTGAAATATTTCATCTGAAAATTAAAAGAAAAAAATGGAAAAATTATTGCTTTTAACGGATGTGAAACTGTATTTTGAAGCGGGAAGGGAATGTTTAAAAAAAGCTGCGTAGAGTAATGTTGTATCAGTGAAAGTAGGTTTTTTTAATAGTATCATAAATGGTAAATTGTCTTTTGAACCAGCAAAATTTAATGTTGTCATCCAGGATCGTTAAGTAATACCCCCACCCCACACCCATTTTTTACATACAAGGCAATTTAACAAATGAGTTAGAAAATTTTATAAGAAGGCTTATTGCTTCTTCACTTGTTCGATTCAATTCCTTTAATATGCATTAACATGCTGTATAAGGAATTAAACATGCAAATTCATGGATCTTAGCTTTCATGTTTTGAAGAAAAAAAATAAAAATCCAGAATATAATATACGAATATGTTTAGTTCTGAAAATAATGATGCAACTATTTTATAAAGTGTTGGTATCTGAAATTCTATTAAATTAGAATGTGTTCCAATTTAAATACTTTTCTTTTTTTAATGATTTAATTTTTTTTGGCAGGTGCATCACCTATAAATACTTCTCATATAACTTCACAGCCTCCACCTCCTGGTGTTGGACCATTACTTCCTGTTTCAACTGATTCTAATGCTTTTGTATCACGTCCTTTTGAAAGTGAAGATCCCTTAAAAGATGCATCTCTACCTAATGAAAGGTAAATTGTTTATGAAGTTATAAAAATTCATGAAGATGCAAAGAGGTCCGCTTGAATAAATTATTTATTTCAAATTTAAGATATTATTTTGCTTTTTTTTTTTCTTCATAAACTTAAGAAAAAGGAACTTTATCATAAAATTTATTATGTTAGCATATTTTTATGCAGAATAAATTTAAGTAAATGCCTTTACAATGATTCAAAATAATTAATTAATAATTTAAGAATTTTAATTTAGATCCTCAGCTTATATTTATTGGTTCTTATTGGAACTAAAACAAATGTAACACATTTCTGCAGAAATGCAGACTTTGTCATTATTGAGATTTTTGTTTATGTAATAATTGTAATATTTCGACACTTTTCCTTAAATTTGTTTACTTTATCTTTCAATTATTCATTTTTATTTTACTTTTTTGTGTATATATTTAACATCATTTATTATATTATGGAGTTAAGCATTTTTTTCTTTATTAAATTGTACTATATAACTAAGAATTTCTTTTCCTATAAACCCTTGCCTAAATGTTATTTTTTCAACTTTGGCTATTTTTAAGTAATGAATTTACTAAAAGGATTTTCTATTATTTTTTTCATAAATGCATAATAGCATATTAATAAATTTCAGGCCTTTTATGTAAATAATGAGCAAGATTTTTCTTTTCTTTTACATGAAGAAATAATAACAGCCTAATATATTGGATAATTTTTGGAACTTATTTACAATTTATACTTTATATATTTAAATACTAATATATATGTAATTAATTACTAAGTCTTTATTCAGTGATTATATACTATTATTAATACTCCAATGTATATCAGGGATGCACAACTTATGGCCCGAATAGCCTTTGAAGTTGGCCTGCAAATGCTATTAATAAAATAAGACTAATTTAAAATGAAATTAGACTTTTTCAAATAAACATGGAGGGGAATCGGATTCGTAAAATACTCTACACCAGAATAAATAATTTACAGTTGCTCTTAAGGTTTATTTACTTTTTACTATGCGACTTTTGAGTTTGTTCCCTTCATGGCTACCTGCGAGTACGAATTTTCGTATAGGAGAAGTTTGTGGGCATGAAAAATTTCCACACATGAAAATGCATTATGAGGATCAAATTCTAATTTTGTGCAAATGCATTTGATGATCAGTTTCCAGATTTTGAAAAGTGCCAAACAAAAATTGATTAATTTTTAGATGTTGTTTTGCAGGGATGCACAACCTATGACCCACGGGCCATAATTTCCATTTTCTGTTGATATAAATCTAGTGGATGAGAGAATGCAGTTAGGCTAAATTGATTTTTAAAAAATCAGTTAAAAGAAAAACTGATATTAGAATTTTATAAAGACTTACTCGAGGAATTTTTGTGCTTAAAGCAAAATGCAACAGTATGTGCAACTTTCTTTGGCAGCACTTATATTTGTAAGCAAAATTTCTCACTAATGAATTTAAACAAATCAAAAGTAAGAAATAGAATAGTAGATGAGAGAACCCTTCTGCTATTCTATTTCTAATTTTGTTTTGCATATTGCCACAACCAATCTTAATCCCGATATAAAATCAAGAACTTCAAATATTCAGCCCCATCCATCTCATTAATTTTTGTTAATTATGATTATTATATTTTCTTAAAATTTAAATTGTGTTCTCTATATAATTACCAAAAAGTTTACCTCTGTTATTCTATTTCATGTTTGCCATTTTTTTAGCAGAAATCTTTTTTTATTTATTTGAGGTAGACTATTTCAATCATATTTATAATGTTTGTGTTTCATTCATTCATTTATTTAATGCATAATGTAAAAAGTAAAGTAATTGCATGAGTAAAATAAGTAATGTAATAATTGTAATGCATATTGCTAAAATAAACATGTTTATTAAATGGTGCATCCTGGATGTATATAATATTTATTACTAAAATGATGTAAAATGCAATGCTTTGTAAGTATGTAGCGTATAGCGCTAGGCCAGATCTCCCAATCTTATGGTTAGAAGCCGAGTATCATACTGATCAAGTAAAAGGGACCCTTCAGCTTGAAGGATATTAATTGGTTTTTATTGCAATCACCACAACTTAAAATCTCTTTAAATGAGCTGCTTATATTTTGTATTGTTAAACAGTAGAAATTTCACACTTTATATGTATAAAATATTTTAAATTCTGCAAAATTAATAATTAGTGAAATCAGTGTGATATTAAAAATATAAAAATGTGGTTCATCTATCTACTAAATTATCTGCATATTTTAATCCACGTTAACTATTCGAATCTATATTAATAAAAATGTACCTCAAAATGCGTTGCTAAGCTCAAAACTAGAGAACGGCTCGACCGATTCAGCTATTATTATTTTTTTAATATTTTCGTTAAGACACGAGGATGGTTCTTATGGAGAGAAAAAATGAAAAAACTGGGAGGAAAATAGTTAAAACGACACTTTTCTTACTTTCCCGCCAAAAATCTGCATTTCCTTCCCCCACACCAACTGAATAGGATAGCAGGAAGTAATAAATTATAAATTGTTTAGAAAGAAATGCGCAAAGTCGTTTGGTTTTCATTCATAGATAACGGGATGTTTAAAAAATAAAGAAAATAGTTGCTTTTATTATTAGTCTGTATGAATATTTAATCTATGCCTGCTCGAAATAAAGTCTGGGCAGGGAAGAAGAAAAAATAACAAAGCGAAAAAAAGGTTTGTAAAAAGAAAAGTATTGAAGAAAAAAAAGGAGAGGAAAATAAAGAAGGGGGTGTGTGTGTCACCATTATTTCCTTTGTGCGTGGCATTTTCCAAGCTGTTTTTAAACTTCCGCATCTTTTGAAAACCAATTGTGTCTTTATTTGTTTAGTGCGTTTACATTTATGAAAATTAAAATCACCTTATTCTATAAAAACGTAGAATTTTAGACCTTTCCCTCCACCATTTAAGTAAATTATCAATTCCGGGACAATCATATCTCGGATAGAAAGAGAAAGATGAGTAGTACAATGAACAGAACATCTGAAGAAAATAATACTATAAATGAATTATATGGTAATCAAAATTTGTTTGGTTTAAAAATATTTTGGTGAAAAACCTGTTATGAGACACAGCTACATAAAATATTAAATGAAAATTTTAGCGAGCATTAATACTGGCGAACCGACTGGTCGGCAAGGGCGGCTAGAACTAAATAGAATCCTTTTTCTTTAACTTTCAGAAAAGAAGGTTATGTAATCAAATAGTTAAATGAAATGTTGAAAACAGATTGAACTTCTAGGCAGTGGTGCAATTATTTTTGAAAATTAGGTTAGCAAATATATATATATATATATATATATATATATATATATATATATATATATATATATATATATATATATATATATATATATATATAAGAAGAATAGAGACCGA
>JAOUZG010020842.1:4402712-4463119 GCA_026289955.1 Argiope argentata
TCACCGGGCCAGAACTGTTCGCGATTGGTTTGAAGAACATTCCGGACAATTCCAGCGCATGATCTGGCCACCTAGATCGCCCGACATGAATTCCATCGAGCCTTTATGGGACATCATCGAAAAGTCCGTTCGTGCCCAAACTCCTGCACCATCCACACTTTCACAATTATGGAAGTCTATACAGACAGCATGGCTCAATATTCCTGCAGAGGACTTCCAACGACTTGTGGACTCCATGACACGTCGAGTTGTTGCACTTCGCCGGGCAAAAGCAGGAGCGACACGATATTAACAGTCATCCCATGACTTTTGTCACTTCAGTGTATATATATAATATGTAGAATCCGGGTTCATAAATTGATTTAAATGCGAAAAAACGCAATGTAAGCGGATCTTATGTCCGTTGAATCTGTCGAGACCAAATATTCTTAGGCTGAAATGGTGTAGAGAGACTGCCAGCTCACGTGTTCTTCTCACCCTCTTCACGTGATTAAACTTATGAGATCTGTCTCAAAATAGCAACAGCCCTGAGCATGGAAAAATTGAAAAAGTATAAGGTCTTCTTTTGAATTTAAAAAAAAGTCATTAAAGTAATACTGTTATTGTAAATTATGCGTTATATTAATATATTTTGAAGTTGGCGTCTTTGTGTGGGGGAGAGGAGATATATATGCAATAAATTAATTATGGTGATTAATTTTCTTGCTTTTCTTCTCTATTACAATTTTAAAATGTCAATGTAATCAACTTTACTGTCCCTAAATCATTCAAATAACACGAATGCTTTTTATCGCAATTTGATCAAAAAATTATGAATAAACAAATTTTGATGTCTTGGATTATCATAGCTAATTTAATAAATTATGCAAGAAATCGCGCAGAAATAGTCATTTTTTTTAAAAAAAATCTATATTGATAAACTTATAGAATATAAGACAAGCCATGAGCAAGTTAATTGTTTCAAAATAGTCAGAAAAAGCATCAACCATGATAAAGTAGCCAGACGGATGTACTTCAGAATAGAAGGCACACAGCCGAAATTTTGGTCCATCTTAAGTGATCGCCACTTGGTTAATTAACAAATAAAAAAATAATAAAGAGCAAATATTTCGCTCCATTCGTGTGTGCAGAAATGCGGATAGTCCCAGTCTCTGATTTCAATAAATGACTAATTTTCATTGGTCGCAAGATTTTTTTCCCCATAAATTGAATGAAACAAAGAAGGGGGGCAGTGAATTGTCGATTACAATAATAATAATCAGAATTTTAAAAAAGTGTTCAAATAAATTTTCCTATTTTTTCTTATCTCTTGACCATTCCTAGCTTTCCCAGTATCCCTTCCAGCTGCCCGCCCCCCTGCTGATTGATAAATAACAACTTGAACAGAAAAGTTACTATATTTAAATAATTAAACAGATGTCAACATAATAGCTAATTATTTAATCAAAATCGACAATCATTGAAATTTATATTTGAATATAAAAACCAGGGAGTTGCTTCTGCAAATTTCAATTTCTACAAATAGATATCATAGCTATTTCATTTCATGTGCTACTTTAATATTAAGGATTTTCTTTTTAAGTTTTGTTAGGCAAATAATAATAATAATGATGACGATGAAAAGTCAGAGAAGATGGTAATTTTGCATCATTCAAAATCACTGGAATTTGTAATCAATTTTGACTGGAGGTCAAAAAGAAGATATCTCATTTTAGCAGACACAGCATTGAATACATAAAACAAGAAATAAAATATTGGTTTGTAATTCCCATTATCCTTGATAAATTGATTCGTACAGATATTAAAAAATATTAACAGTTCTTTACTTAGTTTTTAAAACCTAAGTCTTTAATTTCTTCACATATCTGAAAGTGGAATTGGCATCAAAGCACAAAAACATGACTGAAGAGTGCCATGTTTTTGAGAACTCGATGTCGAAGAAAGTGTATCCTATCGGTGGGGGGTGATAGGGTGGTAACTAAACTAACGAAAGAAGAGGCTTAAAAGGTTTGATTAACAAGCCGAATAACACCCTATAAGAAAAAAAATTCTTGGTCCTCAAGTGATACTGCTGTGTAGGAATGTTACATTCAGAAGGTCATTAGACTTACCACCCAATAAAACTTGCAATTTCTCATTGTAGGGGCTTTTCGAAAACCGACATTGTTTTTAGAGACAACACGAAACTGGGTTTGGTGAAGTCCTCCAAACTTGTTTGGAAAAGTTACCCTTTGAGCAAGATATTTTAGATTTTCTCTACTTGCACAGAAAATCGTACTGAGTGCAGCGGAAATGTAAGAAGGACTCTTAGAACAACAGAATTCATCAATGATTATTTATTGAAGCACTTCGTTTTTGGGATATTTAATTGCTTTTCATAATTCTGTTATATTAAAAGAATTTTTAATATTTAGGGAATCCTGTAATTAAGGAGTAATTGAATAATTTAATATTTATAGAATTTTATCTGACACTACTTTATTTTTAACAATACTTACGTTTATTAATTTTTCAATCCAGGAGGATGGGCAAGATCTACCATTCTATGAAAATGTAAGATTTTGGACTCATTTCCAAAAAATGAATCCAATCCTTTATCTCAATAGTTTAATTTTAATAAAATGTATCCCTTTTAAATTTTTATAAATAAATTATTTATTTAAAAAATATTAAATAGGCTTAAATGAGAAAGGAAACGAACAAAATTAAGTTGAATGTTTGAACTTGTGCAACATTGCCTAGTGTTTCTGTGAGGTGGGATGCTACTGAGTTCTGTTTGATTTTTGTAACATAGAGAATATGCTACATTTTAATTAAATGACTCATTTGTACCATATTAAAAAGAAAAGATAAGTATACTTATTTTGGAAGTAATGGTAGGATGAATTCTATTCCTCAGCTTTCCTAAACTTGGTATATAGCCAACTTAATATAATGTACATAAATTGGAAGGAAAAATAATGAATTAAATTGCAAAATACACATATTAGATTGAATGCCTCCTGGTTTTGAAAATTTTTAAACCATTAATTGTGTGATTATTTTTAAATGTACTTTGCTTAGTTATTTATTGGATTTTGAAAGTATAACCATTCATCTGCTTAGCCAGGATTCTATATTTTGTATTAGAATCTGGAATATTTGAGACTGAAAATTCATCTAAGATTTGTAATATTTTTTTATTTATAAATAAAAAAAATAATATGGAAATAATAAAAAGGAATTGGAACTTGTTTTAAAAATGAATCTATTTTCTAAAGAATTTCTTTCAATAAAATATGGTTAATATGCTCACTAACATTTAACACACAAAAAAGAAGGGGGATTAAATTGACTGCAAAGCTTTCTCTATCTGACATTCATCATGAGTCAAGACTGTTCCTCATTTCTGAAAGCTTATCAGCAATTTTGTTTATTTGTTGTTGTTGTTTCTCATCCCAGATGGTGCAGTTGAGCTACACCCCCCCCAGGTAGCACATCTTGTAGCATAATATTGTACAATATTGTGAGATATTATATGACATTAAACAATATTCTACAATATTAAACAATATTGCGAATATTGATCAATATTGTACAATATTTGAGTGCTACTGGGGCCAGGTAGCAAGCACATTGTAACGTTTTGGCCGGGCTACTGGTGAGTTGGGCCGTAAACAAACCAGGACTTGGAGAAATAAAAATCTATTTATTTCCAGCTATAATACATATATAATTTGCACAATTACACATTCTTGATTAAGTAGGTTACGATCACCTAGGCAATTACGTTCGGAGTTCCACTAGGGGAAGGTGCTGTGCCTCAAATAGCAAGGTAGTCTCTCTCGTAGAAGAAGGAGGGTGGAGTTCTGGAAACTCCCGCAAGATCTGGCCCGAGGTTCGGGATTCTCTGCTTGTCGATTAACCTGCTGGGTTTGTAGAGCGTAAGGAGATGAACTGGCTGGAAGAGCAGCTCAGGAGACCGCTGTTCAGCTAATTGGAGGTATTTCCAAAGCTCGGATGAGCTTTCACACTTCAGACGAGACGCTGAATGGTTCCAAAGGTTCCGGTGAACTCCACGTGGGCTCGGCTACAGGGCGAGGCGGCCTACGTACTTTCCAAATTCTCTCCTGAGAATTTTCCACAGAATTCCAAGTTGAATCCTCCCTCCAAGCACCAGCTGTTGTTTCGTCAGTCTCCTCTTAATACTTCACTCTCAATCCTCCTCTGTTCGCTCTTTTTATCTCGGTCTCAAAAAACCGGCCCTCGGTGGCAAATGAACAGTCAGCATTATTCTCAATTTTCTTGATCATCTGACCCAAGGTATCTCCCCAATCACAAGAGAGGAGGAAACGGCGTCTAGCAAGGAGACATCTAGGTTCCGTCTAGTCTGCAATCTCCACCTTCCACAAATTTCTCCGGTATCTATAATTGCTTTCCCGTGGGAACAGAATTTGATATATTTCTCCATATCTATCCGAAAACGTCACAACATCCTGTAACATAATAGTGTACAATATTGTGCGATATCATATGATATTGTATTACATTCTACAATATTAAACAATATTGCGAATATTTTTCAATATTGTACAATATTTGTGTGCTACTAGGGCATCTCCATAAAACCAAATATCTCGAGGAAGTCCAAAAACAAATTAGAGTCCTTTAAAATCTCAGCAGTAGTAAAACCCTAGCATTTCAAGATATGGCTAGGAGAAGCCTGTTCAGTTATGCACCAGTGACACTCGTAAAAGTTTTCGACCTTGCTGTAAGGAAAGAGTTCTAATGTGTCCACTTAAGAAGCGAGAGGGGACCTTCTACTACTTCCTAGACATATTTAGTCCATAGCACCAACTTGGTTTAACACCGAAATACCAAGGGTGCACAGGTGGTATTCTCCAAAGAGCATTATTTTCAATTTTCTTAATAGAAGATATTCCCGAAAAAGTTAGACTTGTGTTGGATGAATGCAAAGCAGCAGTAGAGGCAGACTTAGCCAAATTATCGGCAATTTCATTCCCATTCAAACCAATATGGCAAGGAACCCATTGGAAGTAAGTAGAGTACCTAGTAGAAAGTCGGCTGACAAGATCCAAGATGTTCAGACTTGTCTTGTCTCCAACATACGCCCATTGAGAGAGGTGTTGTCGTATAGCACGGCCGTCTGTTGAAATCAACCAGCCACTGAAGACAAGTTCAGTACTCTTTTCTATATAATTTAATCCTTCATAGATAGCAATGAGCTCAGACAGAAACACAGAGCCGCTGTCATTATTTTTAATCTTAATGTCCATTACATTGTAAGTTGACACGATATGAATGCCACTGCCAGAAAGACCACCGACACCCCTGCTGCCATCAGTAAACAACTTCAAAGCCGACTGCGGAATAACATCAATCAATTCTAAGCCAATTGTTTTATCAGCTCCGGGGTATCTGTCTTTTTACATACTTTGGTTAGGAGCGGAGTCTGGAAGTGAACTCGTTCAGAGTCAATCTTGAAATAGGGAGCGTGCTTTAAGGTGCAGCAGCCGTAATAAACAATTTTCTTCCAGCAGCTACAAATATATTTTCAGATCCTCGATCGATGGCAGCTCCATCTAGTTTCTACTAAACCGGCAGGAGCTGGTTTCACCCTATCGGAGAGAAGAGGCACTCCTCGTCATTCCGGCTGGAGTCTCGCTAGGCGTTGGTTGCCTGAACGAACAGCACGACGCTACTTCGCCGTTGACCGGCGGAACTTAGGAGGGCTAATCGAGCACCCGCTTAACCGACCAAGAAGCCTCCTTTTTGTTATTCATACTCGATAATATGTTCTTCGTTCATTCTTGTATATTCCAGATGAAGTGTAAATAGTCTTTCAATATATAACTTTATAAAAATAATTAGTCATTCTTTTGCATCTAGGACATAGCTAATTATAGGAAGTACTTCAAATTAGTATCGGATCTCTCAAGTACTTCAAAGGAATGAGGTTCCACACAACCAGAACTCAGCTGCATCTCTCTTGCCAAGGAGAAAGGGCCGTGGTTCTTGAGGCGTCTGTGATTGCGCAAAGAGTGAAAATAAGCAGAAGTTCTGTGTTGATTATTATTACTAAATAGCTTGTTTATTTGTATGTAAGTAAAGTTTTTTAAAAAGTTGTGTTAGATGCAGTTGAATAATTTGGTAGGAATATTGCTTCGTACGAAGTAGAAATTATGATTACTCCTATATCACCAGGAATTCATAAACAAATAGTTATGTTATATTATTACACAAATGTTTACAAATTAAAAAGTATTATTTCTTTGTCATATAAGAAAACGTTTTTTTAAAAGCAGTGACATAGTTTTAGTTAATTTTGATAATTCAAATTTATGGTTGCTAAAATTTATTTAATTTGTTATTGATTGCTTGCTCATAAGAATATATTTAACTTCAAATTCTATGAGGCATGTAACATTTTCTACTGTTCTAAATATACCATTCCATACAGTATACCATCCCGCATTTTGTGCCATGCATCTCTTTTAATTTCAATTTTCTCAACTGAAATGGGAACTTGAAAAACGAAATTTCAATATTCTAAACTGAAAAGGGAACTTGAAAAACGAAAGTGTTTAAACTTCAACTAATACAAAAACTTTCTAATTCAATATTGTTTATACACAGTACAGATAATATTCTAATCTAATATTAATTGATTTTACTAACATTGAGTCTTATGCATCCAATAATTTATTACATTAAAGAATAACAAGATTTAAAAACTTGATAAAATTTACAACGCTATAAACTTCCGAAACTATAACAGCACAAAAAACTGATTTTTGCATCACGATAAAGCTCAAAAAAATTATCTTTTTAATGATAGAAAAGTTTTCTTGGGGCATCAATATTTTTAAAGAAAAATTGTTGATTTCCAATCAACTGAATCATTCACTAGAGCTGAATAATTTATGAATTTTGAATATCGTTCTCCTGTAAAAGCTGACGATTTTAGACCACTTCATAGACGGTCTCAAAGAAGATACGCTACCAGGATTCCTCGACGATGATTGGACTATGATTATGAAAATACTGATTGATCTAATATTGATATGTAACAACTGAAAGATTTGATAGCAGAAGACAGAAAGTTTATTTATTTATTTAAAACTCGAAATATGAAGAGTATTTTTCAGAACATGATTCCTTAGAACAAAAGGACTGTGTAAAATGTTAACTTCATAATTTTATTATAAGAATATTTATTGACTGAAGTCATATAAAATATTTATATTTGCATCATTTAAATGTTTTGAAAGTAAAATTAAATGAAGAATCAGAGAAACTTCTGTTGAATAATTCTTTAAAATATTATAAAAATTACAAAGGATTAAAATGAAATCTGCTATGCATATTTCAATGCATCAAGTCAGAAAATAATATCTGGAACGGCCGAGGACCACGTGCTCGTGCGAGTTAAATTATATTTTTATTCATTTTAATGGTTTCATTGAATGAGTCACTTTAGCATTGCAAACAATTTTAAAAAACTTTGTCTCGCATTTATTATTTTAAAAAATATCACATATTTAATTCACTTCATTTCATATAATTACGTGCTCAAAATAACATTTTTCTGGGTTTTATTGGCTGTAGTCATTAACTTATTTTTTTTTAAATCATAGCTTTTGTAAATACAATGGCATCGCATTATTAAAACTTGATTTTTTTTAGATGTTTGCGCAGATAATAAAATTTTTATTTTTCGCCTACGGATTTTTGTTGACTCCAGAAAACCTAATTCCCCAAAACAATATCATGTTCTGGCATGATAATAATTATTCTGCAATGCAAATACAATTTCAATACTGAACGACTCTGCTTTGAATTTTCACATTAAAAAAAGATATGTACTTGGTTTTAAGAAAAAAAAATGTTTTATATTAATTACAGTTTAACATTTCCACTATAGTGTAAATTTATGGGCTCTGACAGAAAATTAGTAAGAGATACGTAATGTAATGAACTGAACTGTTTAAGGCCTACATAATAATATGATTGAATTATATAGCTATCAAAAACTGAAGTTTGGATAACTAAATATTTTGCAGAAAAAGCTATTCAGAAATCGTTATATAAAATATGTAAAGCTTTAGATATCTTTTCTACTGTTGAACCAGCTGATCGTCAAAGGCGGCCAGTTTTTTAATAAAGATATTGTTAGTAAATTATTGTAATATATATACACACATGCACATTTTTTACCTTTTTATGACTCTAGATAATAACGATTTTGAAGAAAACTCATTCAGAAACATGAGAATATTCATGTATTAGTAAATAATAAAAACATATATAAATTTTCTTATACCTTACTTTCATTACATTAATTATTACCAGAAAAAGCAATCTTACTTTTCTATTGATAATAGATTTAACCATTATTTATTGCAAGATACATGAATAAAATAAATGTATGTACAAAATCTCATAAACACAAGATCAAATAAATAAAATTTTTACAAAAAAAAAAGAATGCAGACAAAATAGCATTGATTTATGAATTGTATGTAAAAAAGTACAGTTATAAAAATATCCAGAGGAAAAAAGAAAGCTACGAAAGCATTGTGATTTCTCCTTTTTTTTCTTTTGATCCTCTATAATCGCAAAAGGATCCGAATTTTCATTCGTTCGAGATATCTGGGATCAACGAATTTTTGCAGTAAGCAGTCAAATCAAAAGAATCTTATTTTTTTTTTCATTACCAAAATTTTGGATTTACGAATTATTTTTTCTGTTTTCTGCCCCTACACTTTGAAAATAATTTTTTTTGTGTTATATGCAGCTGGAGCTGCACTTGAAAATAATATTTCTGATTTTTATTTATGGTTGTTTTAAAACTTTTATTGCCTCATCTGGAGTAATATTTGCTGTGCATTTTACTTCTGCAATTCCATCATCACCAATTAGCCCGTCCGGAAATGCAGCTAAATATGCAAAATTCAAATTCTTTTACAAACGTTTACCAATTTTGTTTCCTAGGTTGCGGTAGTATTCGCTGAAACGAGTGTAGATTGTGAAGGCGCAGATGATCACAGCTGTGATGGTAAACAAAAAAGAAAAGCAGACAGAAAATAAGGTTTGGGGGGGGGGTTGATTGAAGGCGGGGTGAAGACCAGATAATAAAAGTAACAATTCACCACATGGTAAAATGAGAGTCTAGTGTGTATTCCTCAGCGAATGGGAGAAGTTAAAGGAACAATATGGGGGAGTTCAAATTATTTTTCTAAGTTTAAGTCTAAAATGCTGTTTGTACTCATTCCCCTAATTTCTTTTTTAAAAAATTATATGTATCGGAAAGAAGATACCAAAACGAATGTATTTCAGTATCTAAATTTTTTTTAATGATAGATTTTTAAAAAAATGTTTAAATGATGTCTTTGAAGATCTTTCAACTTTTAATAAATATTTAAAAATACTCTGACACGTCCGAAAAAAAAAATCCTTTCGTGAGAAACCCGCGTTTTTATTCCCTCTGCCGATTGCAGAACGATTTCAAAAGGAAGAAACCGTAATAGCAAATGAAACAAGGGTACAATATTTTTTCATAGGATAACACTAGGTTTTAAAATTGTAGGTGGCGTGTATACGGCACCCTGAAGAATTCAGAGGAGAAATCCCAACTACTGCTCAGTATTTTGCAGAAAGCTAATAACCATTGATGAAGCCCTCGGTTCTCTTGCGTTTCTTCCCCATGGAAAGAAGATATGGTTTCTGTCTGATAGCAGAAGTGCAATACAGCACTTCACCTATTGGCAAAGTGTGAGAGATTATGTTGGAGCATCAATGCTCAACAAGTTAAAACAGCCTTCCATATTGCATCAGAGTCATCTAAAGGGGAGCCCCTTCCCATGTTGATCTTGAGGGAAATGAGATGACGGACTCTTCGGCTAAGGCTGGTGAGATCTCTGCGCCGTGAGCACCTCTAACCTTTTTGGAGATTTACTCAAAAATAGAACATAAGAATAAGACCACTTGTATTGTCCCCTCAGAGCACCAAAGGTATCAGTGTTCTCGTCCTGAAGGCTGCCTGGTTCATGGATTTAATAGACAAGAACAAAGTTTTCTTACTTGCTTTCGAAGGGGTCATCTTAAACCAACGAAATTTTCTGAAGGATCTAAAGGCTTTGAAATTTGTACCAACTGTTCTACTGAGACAAACAGGATTTAGCTAATAATCTCTTAACAGTCTTGGATTTTTTCAGGGTGTATGACGTTTAGCACTGCTGGCCAGCTGGAGCATGCAACAACATATCTGACATCTTAAATCTAATGTTTGATTATTGATATGGCATAGAATTAACAGAATAAAGGTATTTATTACTGATTCATTTCAAGAATATATCTACAACATCTTCAAATTGGCATACTTAAACTTGCAGGAAAAAAATTATTTTAAAAGCATAACTAGGCTTTAACAGATTTCATTAAAAGGTCTAAATAATTTTCATTTGATTCAATCAACATTAACTTAATCAATTTTTAAGCATATCAGTATTGTTCTGTACATTGTAAAATAAATGAATAAAACATAACATTTAATAGATTTAAATTGTGAAACTAATGGATTTACTAAATACAACGATATTAGACCTTTTATATATGCTGCAACATGCATCTGTCACTTTATATAAATGAATATATTTTAATCTTTTCCAAACTTAACAAGGATTATGATTAAAACATATGTGTACCCAAATACATCATACTAGCCGAAACATGCAAAAATACCTGCATTTCTTTAAATTCCAAATTTCATGTAGCAGACTACAGGATTTCTTAATTCTTATCAGTTCTTAAAATTAAAATTGCTTGCCAAGAGAGTCAACAGCAAAAATCAAGGAATTAAAGCATCAAAGTAAAGATGTCAAGCAAGAGAAACATGAATAAGCTAATTTTCAAATTTAAGTTATATTTCAAAGAAGTAAACACATATAAGAAGTAAACACATAATAAAATAAAAAAATGAGAGAGTTATATATTATTTTCGTTAAATATTTAGAATATCATATAATTCTTTTTATATGGGCACAAACAAGAGCAATATTTGTCTTTTTTACAGTTACTATTTTAACATACATAGTGAAATATTTTAATTGGTATTGTTTTGCAGAATTAATATGACACTATAAATATTCAATATCTATTGGAAAAATAATGAAATCAAAATATGCAAAAGTGTTTGTTTTATAAACATCAACTTTTTGTTTATAGTAACTCGATGCCTTCGCATATAGCATAGTTTAAACAAACTAGTGTCTTAAATCAAATTCAAGAAATTCTTATAGTTACTTTTATGCCTTAAATTTATCAAAAAATAAATGAAATAGTATTTTTATAATCATAACATAAACATGTTTAATGATATTAAATTTATAATTAGATGATTCCAGCTGTTGAATTTTTGTAATACTGATTTTTTTAAAAATATTTATTTTGCCACCAGTTCTAATTTTATGTTCAGATTTCTTCAAAATTAAAGGTGATTTATTCTTCTTCTAAACAGTTAATTACTCTGAAAAGATTAATTTCTATACTGAAAATTTCTTAGCTTGACTTCTAGCACATAATCAAATATTTGTAATTTGAAGGTAGTTTTATAATCCATGTAATTAAAAGAAATACATGAAAACCATTAATATTAGGAGCTGAATGAAGGATTAACACCAGCTGTGCTTCTTGAAGCATTAATGAAGAAAAGAAAGTTAATTATGTGTATAAATTAGACATTATGAGTTTACTGGATTCAATTGTATATCAAATAAATACTTTCATAATTATAGTGAAATTATGTTTTGAACCAAGAATAATTTTCAATTCTTTTATTAAAGTACACCTTTATATCTTTTCATCATAGAAAAATCTTCACAATTCAGCCATTTTCCATAGTAAATTTTATAAAATGACTTGTAGAATGAGACAAAACAGGTAAAGTTTGATAAAATCACAAGATTTATATTGTCAGTGACTGAAAAATATATACATGCAAAATGTGAAATCCAAAGATCTTATGTATGTATCTCATATATATAATCTTTATTACAAGTATGACAGTTTTCAATAAATTGTAAGCATGTTTATTTCAAATGCAAAAACCAGGAACAAATATCTAATAGTATGAGCAATACTTAATACAACAATAAATTAATTTTCATTGTATGAATATCACCTGGAACCAAACACACTTCACTTCATAAGATGTTTGTCAAGAATCTCCCAATGTAAAATATTTTACTGATGTGAAAACATTAAAGAAATGTGAGAAAATACACATTATCTTTATGTTTATGTAACATGCTTTTAGCCAAATGCTGATTTGGTATGGAGATAGGTTGAATTTAAATTATGTGTGTGGAAGCACAAATTCACTGTAAGATATAAAAACTGCAACGTGTATCTTATAAATATGAATTCTGATAAATATTTATACTAAAATATTTCTATTAAAAATATTCCAAAATAATGTTAATAATTAATGAAGTAAATGTTATTTTCAATTTATATAAATAAAATAAAATAAATCATAAGCAATGCATTCATTTTTCAAAAATGAAACAACAGATTATATGATCAATCCACCACATATTTTTCAATGACATCCTTAATATTTTCCAAGAAAAATTAAAGGCCAAAAGAATTTTAAAAATTTCTTATTGCTAATATATAAATTCAAACAAATAAGTGTTATAAATATAACATTTTAAGACACTTTTTTAATATTCTTAATATCTGTTTTCATTCTAAGTTCAGTTTTTTCAACATCAGTAATAAGTGAGTTAATTTGTTCCATCTGTTGCTTTTGCTCCCTACTGACTTCTGAGGCCAAGACTTGAAGATTGTTTAACACACTAGATATTTCCTCTATATCTCCATCTGAAATGACACCTTCTTCAGCTAATGACTGTATTTGTGCAGAATTTGGATATGTTAGGCTGGATCTTGTTTGAATGGACTCATCAGAAGATAATGGTAAAGGCTTGAAATCTGAGAGAAAAATTCTCAGTTAATTTTTTGTAAGATTTAAGTTTACAATAAAGCTGCCAAATCTGTATATTTTATACAAATTAAATGATATATCAATATTATAAAATTCCTTTTTATAAGAAAAAATAAAAATTGTCATAAGATTTAGAAGTTAGATAAAAATTGTAAGCTAAAAAAACCCCACTTTTATACAGTGTTACAGAAAATGCATTCATATGCCAATACACATGTGCATGATTGATAAAGATTCTAATTGTCATATATCTTTATTTCAAAATAGTCTTAAACAGTCAAGGCTATATTCTAATAATATAACTATTCCAATAAATGCATATACTAATATTTTTTCTTACTCAGAAAGAATTATATGAATGTAGTTGATTTCCTGCTTTCATTCAAACATATAAATAAAGAATGAAAAATAGTATTCATACTTAAATTTTTTACTATTATTACAGTGAAATTAATGTATGATTAAATATAATTTTCATAAATTTTAATAATATGGTATGTTATTGATTAAAATACAAAGATTGTGAGTACAATAATTCTCATGATGTATAATTTTACTTGTCAAAAAGCTCTATGTATACAGGATTGCAAGTATAAAACTTCCAGAAAATTAGAAAGTTATCATGTTTATAAGCATTCTTTAAGTATAAATAAGTGTGTGTGTGTGTAATAATATTTTAAATTCTAATTTCAATTGTAATTAATTTCTAAAGTTTTGTCAATTTAGTTCATAGTAACTTCATTCTAAAATGTTTTATTGCTTGCTAATCCATTCCCCTTTCTCTATTTAGTAAATCAAATGAAGTATTATAAAGATAATGCATAATTGTGTTCCAGGCACTTAGTGGATGGAAAATAAATCACTTATATAACTAGATTATTTTAAAAGAATCCTCTGTTTTCCTTGTCTAAATATCAACATAAAGTTAATCCATACAAGAATTGATGTCCGAAATCTACACACGTGAGATTTATGAGAATATCATAGTATAAAAGACCATAGATAAATATTTCATCTCCTTTTTTATGCCTTCTCGTGCTTAATATGCTGCTCAGCTGGAATAAAATGAAATTAAAAATATGTATTTCCTCCATGATTTTCAGCCCAGATTCTGCAACTTGCTTTAAATTCAAAGTTAATATGGGTTACATAACACACACAAAAATTTGTAAAAAAAATATAATATACAAAATTATATAAATGATAAATGTATTTGATTTTGAGCTATAATGCTATGAATTTACTTTAGTATTAAAAAAAAATACAGACATAATTTTCAATATAACTTCTACAGTTTATTAGGCATATTTATGAATGTAATGAGAAACTCTGGATCCAAGTTTAGTGTTTAATTTAAATGGCAACTTATAAATTTGTTTTAATTCTTTAATAGGTAGATTTGGCAAATGTGAATATGTAAATTATAAAATAGTATGAATAGTTGAGATCTGTAATAACATTTCTATAATTACATTTTTAATGATAAAATACATAATCACTTTTTATATATATTTTAATAATAGCTATGTACTGTCAATTCAATGACTAAAAGTTTTTGTTGTTAACTTTTAGTATTTTGACAGAATTATGTTTTCAATTTAACATTTTTATATAATTAAAAAAAAGCATTTTTTTTGTGCATTTTTAATACAAAAAAAAAAAAAAAAAAAACAGAATTATGCTTTTATTTACAACTGTGAATTTTCTTTGCTTATGAGACCTGGCATACAATCATATAGGATAGTAATCAATTGTACTGTAATAGAAAGAAGGTCACATTGTTTTCAACCTACAAAATTAAAGAAATAATTTTTATCTATCATAGATATAGAAAAGATTTTACTTTTAGCATTAAGTTTTTAGGTGTGTAGCGGGTAGCGCTAGGCCCCAATTCCAAATCTTATGGCTAGTAGCCGAGTAACAAATCCGTTGGGCCAAAAGTGCACTTCGGTCCGAGGGATGTTAGCTGGCTTATATGTTTAGCAATCACCACAAAGTATTAAAGTGTTATGCAGCTGATTCCCAAATAAGGAGATGTTCCATGCTTTTGTGCATTGATTTCACCAAAATAGGGCAAGGAGAAAAATTCAAGAGAAGAGGTTTGTATTAAATATCAAAGAGAATCCAAATTATTAGTGGAATTATAAAACATATTAATCATGAAAATTCGATAAAATTGCAAGGAATAGTACCAACATATAAAATTGTGAATTAATAAATACTAGATTTCTATGTCTACAGTTTTTTTCCTGGCTGAAATTGTTTTCTTCCAAAAGAGAAAGTAAATTAATCAAGATCTCTTCCATGCCAGGGAATGCAAAAGTCAAATAAAATTTCTCTAATAACACTGCAGTCAAATTCATTACTAGTTATTTTTTACAAAATTATTCTTTGTTACCTTTTTTTAGGTGAAGCAAAGTTTGGATTAAGTTCATTTTCTGTTACTTGAGAAATATTTTTAATAGAAATATTAAAAAGAAATGTTAGCAATTAGACTAATGAACTGTATGCAAGATCAAAATGATTATTTCTCCATTTTCTGTTTCTTGATTATAATATCTAATAACATTATATAAAATAATTTAATGTAACAGAGAGTTTTATTTCACTGAATTAACCATACAAGTAGTACTGTTTTGAATTAAAATATAACAATATAATGTAAAATAGTGAACAAACAAAATAAAAACCTGAAAAAAAAATAACATGCATGAAATAGAAAACCAAAACTGAAGACTAACAAAGAATTCAGAAATGCATTAATTTTGGTGCATATTATTCCTTTTTAGAACACAATAATCAAAAAAATATTAGTCTCAAGATTCTGAAATGATCAATACGTTCAAAGAATAAATAGACATGTATAGAAATTAAATGTTTTCTCATGGAATTACTAAGTTATTATACCTTGTTTTGATATAACACAAAAATATTTTTTTTGGCAGATTTTGCATGACTGCAACAAAAATAATTGATGAAATAAATCAGACGCAGCTGAAATTTAGATTGTACAAATCTTAAATTTTGACAACAGTAATGCATTATAAATATTGATCATTATAACCAGACACTACTAATAATGGCATGTAATGAAGCTAAAAATACCTCATAACATATCAATAATATTCAATCACATTCTAAAAAAGAGAGAGAGAGAAAAAAAAGCTGTTATTCTTAATGCTTTTGTAGCTTGAGTTATGGGTATTCCATTTCATTATAGATGCTTTTACAATAAGAAACCCATTAGATGAGGGATGCTGTAGCTGTATGCAGAAGTCAATGATTTCTCCTTCCTTTAATCATATGACTTTCATTAAGATATCTTCATTTGTTTATGAATTCAGAAGGTAATTAAAATAATAATCAATTTCAGTGACAAAACTGGTGTATGTTATAGATTATTTACATTTTTAAAAAAATATAATATGATATATTTAGCTAAATTTATAAGGATAGTGTTTTTTGTATTAATCATAACAAAATAATTCAAAAGTTTTTGTTATGAATACTTAAGTGTAAGAGTATACACAATAATTATTTATATAAAATATACAATTAAAATTAAATTCCACAGTTTGAAAAATTAATTATCTAACAAAATAAAAATTGATTTAATTAAAGATTAAGCAATTTAACAAATTAAACAAAACTAATAATAAGCTAATACTAATGAATTAAACTATGAATTCTTACCACTGGGTAGATTACTTGAACAAGAGGGTAATTCTTCTGTGCTATCTTCTTCGAACACAATTTTAGTTTTTAGATTAGGAATAGAATTCAGATATTTTAGAAGTCCAGAAAGTTGAGGACACATAATGAAACATGACTTAGAAACCCACTCTGAAGAATATACTAAATGAAATTCCCAAGGTGTTACAATCTGATAATAAAAAAATAAATAAAATAAGTTAATATGATATAGAGTTTTATAAAAATATTATTTAACATACAAAAAGAAAAAAAAATTACAATTGCAAAAATAATCTATCACATTAATTGCAAACATAATCTATAACATTAAATGAAATAGCAATCAAGATACAATTATTATGATTGGAATGGATGATTTGGTACAACTTTTTAAAAATTGTATTGGTCATCAGATGATAACCATTTTGCTACTATAGTAATGTCTCCAATTCATGAGCATTTTAATAAAGAACAGGTTGTGATTAGTTAACAGAAGAAATGGTTTGAAATTAATTAAAAACAGATAATAATTTTATATAAAAGATCAAATTTTTATACACATTTTATTTAAAAAAGTCAATGATAATATGAAGAACATGGAAGCCCAAGCTAGTTATGAACTCAGAAACCGAAAAAAAATGCATAGAATTGCTCTTTCTATTAAATCAATAAATATTATGAAAATAAATTTATCCATTGGTATATTGATATTAGTATATTAATCAATTTTTATTTTTTCAGTAAAAATATAATCAATACTATTAAATCACTAATATTTAATTACAATTTCTTATGAATTTTTTCAGGAAGAGCATTATTTAAATTGTGGATTCAGATAATCTCCTCAGAGTAAAGTATTTTATTCAGAAGTGAGTTTAAAATTATATCTTTAAAAGCTTAAATTATTTAAGAGAAAAAAATAGATTGCAGAACTCATAAAACAAGGAAGAAAGAAAAAAAAAAAAGATACCTGAAATTTTTCCAAAGTATCTCTATTTATCACTATTCTCCTATTTTGATGTTCATCCAACAAAACAATTTCATCAGCAATAATCAAAGTGCCCTTTTCCCAATTCTCTTTAGATGTCTTAGAAAAAGTAAAAGTAACTTTATAGTGTTTCTGTCGAACAGCTTCTGGAGTGTTAGCCTCTCCTACTTTAGATGATTCCGACTGCTTGACTGCCAGTATGGATTGAGTGAAGTTGAATGTTTTTAAAACCTTTTCAGCTTTAGTTAAGTCTGTATTTACATCTTCCAAAACAATTTGAGACTCTTGCAGTTGTCTTCCTTGATCTACAAGTGCATTTGCAGCAGTTACCAAATTTGATTCTGATTCATGCAAAATGCCCAACAACTCCTTACCTAGGTTTGTATCACCTTTTGGTTTTGGAGAGCTTGTCTTGTAAGGTTTAGACAGCAATGATCCTCTCCAAAACAATTCTAACAAATTATAAACAGTGTCCCTATTCGGAAATGAAGAAAACCAGTATTTTTCAGAACCAATAGTTATAACAACACATGCATAAATAAAGCTAGATTGTCTTTTATCTATGCTACAAATGGTACTCAGAGGGATACGCATATTGACATTATTCTTATTCTCTTGCCCTTGGAATTGAAAAGAATTCTCTCGAAGGGTGAATGTGCCTGAAATCCATTTTTTGGTAACAGAATGAAAATAACTACAATTTTCTTCAAGAACAGCTTGTTGTGTAGTCATAATCACACATATATATATGAAGATCTAAAATAAATCAAAGTTTTTATTATATACACAATTAAAAATATAAATATAAGTTTCTCAGATTTGTTGATAATTATTTGAAATATTTTAAAGTTCATGAATATATACAATATTTCTAAAGAAATGATAGAAAATAGCAATTTAATATAATTAACAGAATTTTTTTTACAGGAATAGTTTAGAGAAACGAAATTAACAGTATAACAGCTACCATTGTATTAGAACATCATAATTCGAAAATAGAGACTTAAGGTCGGGAAATATATTTCTTTCAGAAAACAGAACAAAAAAAATGAATGAATATTTTTGTTCTGATTTTAAAAAAATTCTATACATACATTTAAACAAGTACCTTTCAAAACTCAACGGTGGACAGATAACACATTAAGGTAAATTCCCCTGAACGCACGATACTTCTGTTTACAAATATTTCGATTTCAAAATGAACAAACACGCATGACAGAAAAGGCGGAGTTTACCTGATTATCCAATCAATTATTATCTTCTGTTGCCACTTCTAACTTCTTGATGTAAACTTCCTCTGAAATAAGGTTTGTTTTAATGTGTCTTTAACAACTTAGCTCCGTCTCCACGTTTTCGTTTTCAAACTTAGCGCGAATGTATTGTCTAATTTTTGTGATATTCGTGATCATTGTTCTGTTAAACCCGGCAAAAGCTAAGAGCCACGTTTCTGGAGCATACGCCGGAGAACACATTTTCTGTCCTTATCGTTTAATTTTTTGTGATATTCGTGATCCTTTTTCTGTTTATCACGGCCAAAGCTAAGAACTGCGTTTCTGAAGCATACGCCGGAGAATACACCTATAATTCATCATATCGTTTAATTAATGATTTTCTCATATTAATTGTAGTATGAAGCAATAGTGCGCTAAAATATGAATATCGATGAAAGTTTAAAATTTTTTAATGCACATTTCTGCAATGGTGACAAACTATTGAAGTACTTTATTGAATTTCGAGACATTCTTCACGAAACTGAACATGCCATCGAATTTCAGAAAATCGAAAAATTCTTAAACTGTGTGATATTGTTAGATAAAAGCAATTTTTTCAGTTATAATATCGGGAATTCAGAAGCTATTTTTGCCCAGTCGGACAATTTTTTTGAAAATCTTAATGATGTTATATTATCTATTCTGGATATATTTTGTGTTAAGCATCAAAATATTCTATTAAAAAGGCCTCATATCCCGAACACATCTAATAATATTATTATATCTTTTGATACTATTGCATACTTAGTTCAGCTATTAATTCCTAAAATCAAAAATAAAGGCTATATACAGGCTTTAGTAAAAAATATATCTTATTATTTTTGTGAGTTAGCTAAAGATATGAAACAAACTTATGCTAACTCTATTGAATTTGAGTCGAAATCTATATGTTATTTCACATTGAAATTTCTGACTAAAATTTTTAAAGCTATTCCAGTTAAATGTTATTTTGAATATATATCAGATGCTGACATACTTAAACTTGTTGATTGTTTACCCTTTCCTGATATTCTAATTATTAAATTATTTATCAATAATATTTTACCTGCATTGTTCCAATTTTCATCTCTTTTCCTTAAAACTGAGATTTTGAAATCTATGTGGAATATGGTTTATAAAGAATTTGAAAATAAAGACTATGGTGACATGCCACAATCCAACTCTTATATTTACACTATGACTTATTGTGTGTCTGCATATCTATATAACAGCAATGCTATTGAGACTTTGAATTTTTACATTCATTCTGAGATTATCTTTTGGAAAATAATTTTATCAGGCTTGGCTTCTAGTCTTCCTTTTACACGTAAAAAAGCTTTAAATATATTCAAAATGTTTCTTTTATGGATAAAACAATGTGAAAAAGATACAAGTGGCTCTTTGTTACCAATGAATGCTGAAAATGTAAAAATTTGGAATGATGTTGTAATTCTATTTGAAAGTCTCGAAGAGAAACAGGTAGGTTTCCTTATTTAAAGCTAATTACTTCCGACAACCATTTGATTTGCTGGGATTAGTGATTATATTTGATTTCAGATAAATGTTTTATCATGGATATGGAATTACATTTAAAGATATAATGTTTATCTCCTTGTTTCCACCAAACTATCAAACATCTGAAGTGTTATTTTGTTTTACATAGATCTTGTTTATTGTGTACACAAACCTTTCTGATATAGAGACCAGTCTCTTAACATTGTAAAACTAATAAAAACATTATTGGCTATTTTTATCTAAATTTTGCAGTAGTTTAACTTTGCTTTTTTTGTTTGTCATGTACACTATATGCAGTCACTTCAAGCCAAACTCGGACATCAAAGGAAAGATACTAATGTAGTCAAAATTTGAAAACTAAAAATGATAAGGAACATAGTTAATTGAATTTTCAAAAGTATATCTATTGTAAATATAAAAAAAACTATCAAAAATTATAAATTCATTTTAGCCAGAAATTGGGGCAATGAAAACCCGGTACTTTTCCGTTAGCCATCAAATGTAAACCAAGCACAAATTGAGGTGCCAAGCAAAACAAATGACAAAACAGTCTAACAGAATTCTACATTATTTGGACATTTTTCACTTGTGCCCAGCTAAAAGAGAAGTACCAAAAAAATATAAATCACTAGCCAAACGAGGATGGATAAGAAAATTTTGAAAACTAGACAACTCACTTTAAGACATTGAGGTATAGTTTGCACAAATTTTTCACAAAAATGAAATTCAATATTTTCTCATTCTTGCAACAATACACTTTTCAATTCATTTTTACAGAAAATAGTGTTTTTATGTATTTTTATCCTAAATTAATCCAATAAATTTTTGATGAAATTTATATCATTGCCTTGGAGTGGAGTGTGCATGAGGTGAGGATAATTATATAGATGCCAGGAACACATTTGATAAGTTTTATGTTTTGAGATTATTATCTTGATAAATTACTATTTATTGCTAAGGGAGAGTTTCAGGACATTATATTTAAAAATTTTCTTTAAACTGTTGAGGTATACATCCTAATTTATTCTCCCTTCAATCAAATGCAGGTTCCTGGGCCAGTAGTTGAAAATGAGCCCTTGACTATTTCTATTCTAACACTATGCTTCACAGTTGCTTTCAAATTTTTTTTGTGCTAAATTTCTCTTTTGATTTTTCCCAGGTGTAAGTTTTGCCATTGGATCAAATAATGTTAAATTTACTCTCACCAGTAAATAAGACACATAAAAAGTTTTGTTTTTATGATTTTCATGCATATAAGTCCTTATTTTTTGAATTTTAGTATGATTATGCTTACTTCTGAAACACTTTTGTCTGATTTTTCTTTTATTAAAATCTGCCATACGGAGTTCTTTTTTTTAAAAATTGTTGATGGGCTAAATTTTTTTCTAATTCCTTTTCAGCAATAATAGATAAGTTTGGTGCACTAAGGAACAGATTTG
The DNA here is from genome assembly GCA_026289955.1 of Argiope argentata. Classification (NCBI taxonomy): domain Eukaryota; kingdom Metazoa; phylum Arthropoda; class Arachnida; order Araneae; family Araneidae; genus Argiope; species Argiope argentata. Next base: position 4,424,607 of record JAOUZG010020842.1, read on the forward strand.
TTTTTCCTTTCCTGAATAAATATTGATCATCTGCCTCTTTGAAAATCTTTTTGTGGGTTAACTTTAGCTTATTTGCATCTGATTATTGGTTTTGAAGCATTTTATGATGTCATTAATCATTGAATGATTTCTGTGAACTGTCTGATGTTTCTAATGCCTACTTTTCATCTTCATCTTTTTTTTTTTTTTTTTTTTTTTTCATTTTCTTTCAGAACCAATTTAATCAATGCTTTTGCCTTGATATTTTTATTAAATTAGTATTTAATTCAAGAGTAAATGAAAATAACACAATTGAGAAATTCCTAAAAACAATTATAACATTAGCCATAAAAGTGGCAGTAATTTTATTTGATATTGTTTTTAGCTGTATAATAAATTCACTATTAAAAATCTCTTTTTGGGTTTTTTCTAAATGGTTTTAGTTAAAATATTTTGGCCGAGCTAGTTTTTTTCCTATAATGTGCAAGTTTGGCTTGTAGCGACTCTCTGCAAAATTAATTTTTAATGTAGAAATCATTTTGGAAGTTATGAAAACAAGACTAAGAAACCTAACCAAAATATGGTTCAATTTTTTTATTTAATAAAATTTTAATTAAAATTTCCCAAAAGAAAAGCATTCCTCGATGCATGTGACAACTTATTAAGATATATATATATGTCAAATTTAATAACTTCGGGTCAGATGGCCTGACCTATAAAGCAACAGCACATAGAAGGACACACACTTTCATCCTTATTGTTAATGGAGTAATGTATGTAAGATAATTTTTATAGGTTAGGCTGGTACCAAACAAGCCATTCTTTACCACACAGATTTCTAATGATTAGCATCATTCACGTATTTATTGAAAGGACTTTTTTTCAAAAATTTTTGCTTAAATATATCTTTTAGTTTTTAAGTATTCATATCTTCACATTCTTTGGTGAAATTTCGTTTAAGTATAGTCATATATATTATATACTAGCCGCCTTTGGCGACCAGTCGGTTCGCCAGTATTAATGCTCGCAAAAATTTTCATATAATATTTTATTTAGCTGTGTCTCATAACAGATTTTTCATCAAAATATTTTTAAACCAAACAAATTTTGATAATCATATAATTCCTTTAGAGTATTATTTAGTATTATTTTCTTCAGATGTTCTGTTCATTGTGCTATTCATCTTTCTCTTTGTATCCGAGTAATGATTGTACCGGAATTGATATTTTACTAAAATGGTGGAGGGAAAGCTTTAAAATTCTACATTTTTATAGAAGAATGAGATTCAAATTTTCATAAATGTAAACACACTAAACAATAAAGACAATTGGTTTTTAAGAGAAGCGAAAGTTTAAAAACAGCTTGGAAAATGCCGCGCACAGAGAAAATAATAATGAAACACACACATCCTTTTTTTCTTTTTTTTTTCTATCCTTTTTTTCTTCACTAATTTTGTTTCCACAAACCCTATTTTCACTTTGTTATTCTTTTTTTTTTCTTTCCTGCCGAAATTTTTTTTTTTTTGAGCAGGCATAGATTAAATATTCACACAGACTAATAATAAAAGCAGCTATTTTGTTTCTTTTTTAAACATCCCGTTATCTATGAATGAAAACCAACTGACTTCGCGTATTTCTTTCTAAACAAATCATAATTTATTACTTCCTGCTATCTTACTCGATGTGGGGGGAAGGAAATAAAGATTTTTGGCGGGAAAGTAAGAAAAGTGTCGTTTTAACTATTTTCCTCTCAGTTTTTTCATTTTTTCTCTTCATAAGAACCATCCTCGTGTCTTAACGAAACTATTAAACAAAAAATTAGCCTAATCGGTCGAGCCGTTCTCCAGTTTTGCGCTTAGCAACGCATTTCGAGCTCCATTTTTATTATAATAGATTTGTAATAACCATTTGAAAATAGACATCATGTATGCTACATTAATAAAAATGATAGTCTTATTTATTATCATTTTTATTAATGTAGCTGTATATAAAATATTAGAGTTGGGTGAAGGGGTCATACTAAAATGAGCTTTTACATTTTCTATATTGCTCACATTAATTATTATCCCAAAAAGCATTCAAATGAATAGCTTTAAGAGCAAGTTTACTCTCTCAGTTTTAATCAAAGAAATGCTAAATATGTTCTTTTTTTAAAAAAAATTAATATGGGGGGGGGAAAGGGCTGAATCAAAATAGTTGTGTTTTCAAATAAATCTTGAATAATACAGTTTTAAATGCATTTTCCTTTTAGAAACTTGCTAATAACATGAAAAAAATATGGAATTATTTTTAAATAGCCAAATACTCTTAACATTTTTTTAAAAAAAATACTAAAATAACTGTCATATTGTAAACGAGTTTCATAATATTCTAAAACATTCTTAGTTTGGATATCATAATATATTACAGCCCATAAATTTTATTCATTTCATGTACTTCTATCCTTAAATTGTATTTTTATATATTTTCTGATACTTACTCTGCTGATATTTTTTTAAATAAAACTGATGACATCTCAATATTTAGATCTTCAATTAATTTGTATTCTCGTAAAAATAGCCAAAGTTTCAGCTTTACAGGACAAAATTTTTATTTTGGAAACATGCTACAGGGGCCTGTTTTGATTATTAAAAAATGTTTTAGTGCTATTTGATTTTAGATTCATGTGATCAAGCCAGTTCTTCCTAAATTTTCAAGGATTCTTTCACTTGCTACAAGAGAACATTCTTGTGAGTATTTGTCTATAAAATAATTATATATATATATTATTTTTAGTCTCTCTAGTTAGAAAACTTATTTCAGATTAAAAAGAATATGTAATATTTTTAATAGCAACAGATGAAAATAATGCGTTGATTTCAGCTTGGTTAATGGCTCTTATAGCAAGAATGCTGAAGCATGAAACTAAATTTATTATAAAATGGGCATTATCAACTGTTTTAACTTTTGATTTTAAAAAACATGTTCTCCATGAAGATAGTTTGAAGGTAAATTTTATTATTTTTTCTAAACTAATGCTTTTAATTTTTTTTCTTTTTGTTTAATATTCTCTAACTCTTTTCCTATATTTTTATTTCTTTTTAGATGCTGGTCAAAATTCTTTTTGAAACTTTAAATGATCAAAGTCTGTACTCCAGGTTTGTGTCTAGTTATTCAAAATTGTCCTTTTATACTAAATTTTATAATATTTTAAATAAATCTGGGGTAAAGATTTTATTCTTTTAGCATTTTTAATAAAACTGGGATTTTTTTACTAATTGTAACTTAATATTATTAAAAAATACTTAAAAATATTAATTATGATAATACAATCAAACTTTGTTTAAAGAGCAACTAAGGTAGCAAGCAATTCACAGCATGAGTTTAACAAAATGTAAAAAAGTGACTTTTAATGCACTATGTTTCATATATGGAAAAGCGAGGAGATATTTTGACATCAATGCTGGATTGGCCTGTATCAGTCTATGTTAAGTTCTTAGTTAAAGAGAGCTCTTATATCTATGTCAAAGAAGTTTGGTTTGAATAGTGTTATCAAAGAAAATTCCAAAGAGTTTGAGCAAATGCCTTTGGAGCCATAATCAAATAGATTTTTGTTTTTGACCAAGATTATGGGGCTTAATGTGAATAGTTATAATACTGAGGAGATGATAGAATATAGTCAGAACTATCAAAAGACTTCTGAAGCTGTATTCTGTGTCACAGTTAAATGCTGCAAAGGGGATTTGTTAAGGAGAGAAAGCAATAATTGACATAACACTACAACATTCTTCCAATGAAATAAAAAGAATGTTGAAAGCACAGGAAATTATTGGATCATAAGTTGAGAAGCATCATCCTGATATGGCAATACTTTTCTTTGTTACCAATTCATTTAATGATAAGGCTCTGTCTCTGTTTTGTCAGACCTTGAAACATGATCAAAAAAGTCTTATAATAATTTTCTTGTAAAAAATCATGCATTATAAATAGTAGATTACGTTATGAAAAATGTAAATATTTTCTTTTTTTGACTGGAACACATTATCCTATTTTACATAGATTTCAAAAGGAAAAATTATTTTGCTTATGAACTGTTTCATATAATGAATAAGATTTGTGGATAAATTATGTTTGTTAAACAAGGCTCTACTGTATATCAGAATAAAACATGTAGTATTTTAATGTGCTCAAATTGTTAATTATTTAAATATAAAAAAACTATAACAACCAGGTACCCTGCATTTGAATATTTATACAAAATGCATCAAAAACCATGAGTCTTTTTAAGTAAATGTAATTTTTTGCTAGTGCTTCTTAAATAAAAATCTATCTTGGTTAAATTGAGGTGTTCATCTCAAAATGTGATTAATTTTTTTTTTCCATTTTGATAGCTTTAGTAACAGATTCTTTCTGTAACGTTATTCTAGTATAATTTAACAGTTAAAAGCATTTACATTTTTATTTTATATTTCAAATTATGTTTTAATGTAATTAAAATATTAGATAAATTGCTTGAAGGAAATCTAGAAAATAAATTTGTTTACATTTTATAAAAATTATTAAAAAGTAAAAGTAGCATTTTTTTATGTAATTATATCCTTCCAGTCTTTAAAATATAAATCAAAATAAAAAATAAATCAAAATTTTCTATGAAAGAACATTTTTTAAGTTTTTCATTTATATGGTATGATTTTCATTTTTTTATTTATTGTGTATGAACAAAAAGATAATACATTAATGTATTCATCTGGATTTGATGGAATTTTTTTTTATATATCTTATATATTTTCTTTAAAGATATTTTTAAGTGCACATGCTTCAAAATCATAAAAATATTGTGAAATTTAAAAGCTTTTAAAAATTTTATTGAAAAGTTGAAAAATTTGAAAATAAAAAATGACTAAAAATTAATCTGACAGCCATAGACAAAATTATATTCTATTTATATGTAAACCCTTGAAAAAGTACATTTTCATGATAGTTTTCTGTGCTATGTTCTAAAATATTTCTTGCAATTCAGCGTAATTACTTTTTATTTACACTTAAATACTTATTTATATTCAATATAAACCTTGCTTTTGAGAGGAAAATTCAAGCATATGGTGGAGAAGAATCTTGTCAATATTTGTCAATATTTGTGTAACTTTTTGAGAAATCATTATTTAGTACAACACACATTTAAAATTTTAATATGATATAGAATGATGCTTATAGTTTTTCGAAGGCTTTAAAGGTTCCCAGATTTGTAGATGGTACCTGTCTGAAACTCAAATTTTACATTATTAGTTTTGTTGCTGGCTCCCTTTTTATTTCTGGAATCTTTTGCAGATGATTCTGAATGTCTCATTTAGCCAACAAAATTCATATTCTTAAGTTTTCAATAAAACATCTTTATAAATCAACTTCTGCTTACAAGCCTAAATTTTGAAAAACAGGTAGACCAGCAAAACTAGAAATGAAAAGAATGATGGCAATATTAATTCCTATTCAAATTACTTCAACAAATATTCTTTTGGGAAAAGGATTCACACAACATTACTGAAACTTTCATTGCAATTTTGCATTTTTCAATGTAGAAACTTTTTAAAAATAATTTCTGATAACAAAAATCCATATAAGCAATTTCTTTTGATTGTATGATTGAAATAGATAGACTGGGAGTTGTGAAAAATAAATAAAATCTGGGACTTCAGATTTCAAAATTCAGCTTTTTGATTTCAGAATGCTATGTCTGATTTAGAATTTTTTCTTGTGACAGGAATAAAACTGCTCTAATTCCATTTTTTTTTCTGATAGAGAAGTAAGATTGTTTTAATAAAGCTTATAAAATAAATTAAATTTAAAAAATTTCAATAATTTCATCAAAAACATCAATTTGATATCTTAAAATTTAAGATTTAAATAGTATATATAAAACATAGCATTCAGATGATTCAGAATAAATTTTCTCATTATTATTTTCGTTATAGGAATAGTGAACAAGATAATTACTCCTTGTTCCTTTCTTCAGAGAAGATTTCAAAGTTTTTGAAGAATTATGTATCTTGTTTAAGATTTCCTTGTGAAAAAGGTAAATTTATTTTATAAATTCTATCATTCCTTTTATGGGAATTGTGAAGAAATTTGTAAGTCTTAATTTTCTCATTATTATAGTGATGTACCTATTGTATCTGTTTTTATCTAAATGTTGCTGTTAACTATCTAGTGTAAACAAAATTAATAGTTTTTGAATCAAGTTATTTTTTATATGGTATATTAAAGCCTTTTCTTTTAGAATGGACAATATCTGATTTATTTATTTTAGGTTCTAAATCATTTCTAATTCAATGTTTCTATCATGAATAACATAATTAATGGACAAATAGTGCAATATTGATTGAAAGAAATACAAGTTCAAATTCTCTTAAATTTTTCCACGTTATATACTAAAGAATAGCAATGTTTACCTACTTTCTTTGGAACCTCACATTTTCTGTTATGCCTAATTGTCTAACTTTTATTGATAGATTGTATTCAAAATTTGATTATAGTTTATTTTATCTACACAGTTTTCTCTGAAATTTTTTATGAATGAAAATTAATTTTCTTTCACAGTTACATTTTTTAGATATCTTTTGAATATCATTGCTTCTCAATCATGGTGCATAGTAGCCTTATTACACGTAATTGTTGCTTTATCTACTTTGGAAAATACACCATCATGGAACAAATTTGATATATCACTTATCAGGTAATTTTCATGCATTTATGTATAAACTATTGAAAACTGAATTATATTTGTAGATTATATTAATAATATGTTTTCAACAATCAGGTATATTTAGTTAAACATGTATGTAATAACATTAAGAGATAATTAGCATTAAAATAAGAATCTTAAGTTACAAAAATTGCATTATCTGTTTTTGTATAATTTTTCATAGTTAAAAGAAGGAAGGAATTAGGTGTTTTTTGGTGGTATATACCCAGGTTTATGCTTTTTAAAAATTAACTCAAATAAATATACACCATAAAATATAAGCTGTATATAATTTAAATATGTTAATTGACAGATATTAGTATATGATGTTAAAATAATAATAAACACTTGCCAATTCCACAAATAAAGCAAAAATGTTTCCTTGAGTAGGAGTAATAAATTAAAATATGTGAAATGAAATTGCTTAATTTATTAAGAATTATATATATAGGAAAAGATGTAATAATATTATCCTTTATCTCATTTTACTGAAACTAGTTTAAACATACTAGGAACAATACTCAAGGAAATAAAGTTTAAAATCATCTTTATAAAGTAGAGAAATAAAACCCTCAAGCACTTCTAAATATAAATTGCATGTGCCTCAATTTAAAGATTGTAATATAAATTCTAATAATCAAAATGCTCTGTTGATTTGTTGTTAGGAATGAAGGTCTTTGATGTCTTTTAAAAGAAATGTTAATATGTAATTTATACATTTAGAACACAATAATTTGAAATAAGTATGTGGTGACCATATGTTTTAATTGTGCTTTTTAATATGTGTATTCTGTGATATATGTTTATATGTATGATATATCTATCTTGAGTTTGTCTTAATTTTCATTAGGGGGAAATATCTAATATAAAGGATTTAATTATAAAAAATATGCAAAACAGTATCAATCTAAATTTATAGTAACATGATGATCCATTTATTTTTTTGCATTTATGTAGATAAAAAAAAAACAATGAAATTTTGCAATATTTACATTAAATAGAAATATTACTGTTGAATTTTTTTTTTTTAAATTCAAGAGTCAGAAACAACTTTTTCATGGAATTTTTTTTAAAATCATTTTAATTTTTGAAAATGTTTTATAATATTTAAGATGTGTGAATAGAAAACTATTATGCTAAAATTTAAAATTATAACTTTATATTAAAAACAGTATTAACTTAACATAAATTATTATAAATTAAAATTTATTTATTTAAATGATTATTTTGAATAATTTTTTTCAGAGTGCCTGCTTTTAAAATGCATGTTTAAAAATATCTGAATATTTTATGTTATAGAAATATTGTTGTGAATTGTCAAAGAAGTCATGAGCCATCTTTTCGAGCTTCTCTAGAGTATTTTATGATGGAGTGTTGCACACTTTTTATAGACTGGGTAAAAGTTCCTATTTATTATTTATAATTATTTTTTTTATTAAAGCCAATTAAATAAGTGAAATTTTTTTTATTCATAAATTACTAAAATCTTAATTCTTACCATACAGTTTTTTCAATTTATAAAAATAAATAAATTTTATATTTGGTTTTAATAGTAAAAGGAATTAAGTTACAATTTTTAAATATAAAACAATATAACAAAAGCAGTTTTTAAAAATTCATTTGATATAAAATAACGATTTTTACTGTAAGTATTTAAATCATTATTTTTTAAGAAGTCTTCTTATTTTACCATATTCTTTGTTACAAACTGAAATTTAAACATTTATTAAATCTCTTTCCTATTTTATAGTTTGATTAAATAAAAAATTCACTTTAAATATTAATAAAAAATAAATTAAATAAAACAAAATTTCTTTAACAACTATTAAAGTAAATTAACTGAAAGCCATTTAAGTTCCATCTTTCTGTTTTCACTACAATATTCGATAGTCTGGTTAGATAAGTTTGTGAACTTTTTAAAACACTAAATAGCAATTTGTGAACTATTGCATTCAAATAAATAGTACTAGTTCAAATTATAAAATCTGTATTAAAAATAAAAAATGGTATCAGTTTCATTCTGTTGTCTTTGTTTAACATAATTGGAAGTTTCCATATGCATTAGTTTTTTGTTTTAGTTTGTGTATGTGTGTGTGATGTGTTAATCACATTACTCGAATTGATATTATAAGAACTATCAATCAGTTCTCAAATAATTGGAATCATCATAGAATTTATATTGTCTGCTTTATCTTCTCAGCAAAATGTACTTTTTGTTTTGATAATTAGATTTAGTGTTAAAATTTCACGTTTTTTATATATTCTATCTTTCCTGGAATGCATTTTTTTAAAAAGTTTATTTAATTGATTGAGTTTTCTTTGGCATTTTAAAAAGTTAAATTGAAGAATTTGAAGTTACAAGGTGTAGCTGAAAATAGATGGATTTTATTTATGTTCTACAAGGAAAACAAGGACAAACTATGCATGGTTGTATTATATCTCCACCCCTATGCATAATCTTTTCAAATTTCATTTCACTTATTGTTCTATTTAATAGTAACTTTAGTTAGAAGTGATTCATTGATTTAAATTTTCAACCGAAAAAATGCTTAATGTTTTGAAATGTAAAGAAGTAATATAAATTAATCTTTAAATCTAAAAAATCTGAGGCAAAATTTATTTTCTATTGATATAGGTCTTGACTAAGTGGTTATGGTTTTTTGGAGAAGGGGGAAGGGGAGGATTATTTTCAAAGATGGGTTACATTATCAACTGCACTCTAATCTGAATGATCAGAATTACATGGACTCAAAGATGGGAAACTTCTTTACTACAAAGTTAGTTTTTGCCTCTCATGAGTATATGATAGCTTGAGGCTGAGTTACTTTCATTTCTTAATCAATTGCATCTTTTGCTGGTGTAACTTATTAGTGTCAAGGAAAGATAGGGAAACTCAATGTAGGTACTTAATGGTAAATCAGTCAATGTGTTTTCTACAAATTGACTATATTCATGAATGGATATAGAAATTAGGCTTCATCTGTTGACAAACAAATCATAATTGTTTCGTCAGGACAATATTTCATCTATATATTGTACTGTTAATTAATATGGTTGTTGGTCAAACATGGATATTACATAGTTGAATAATTTCTGCTTTTTATCTTTTGTGACTTTTATTTTACCTCTCGTGATCAAGTCAATACTTGTGGAACTAGATTCAAAACTGCAGATGTAATGTAAGCAAAAACAAGGAAGATGTTTTAACACTTTTTCATAAATAGCCTGAGGTGCAGTTTCAAAAAATTCAGTTGAAATAATGTAATGCTAAATAATTTAATGTTGAAATAATGTAATGTTGAATATTACATTATTTCAACTGATTCTAAATATTTTAAGAATTAATAATTATTAAGAATCTAAAATATTTTAAGAATAAAATATTTTACTTCTCCAATATGATTATTCTTTTAGCCATACATTGTATTGGTTTGAATTACTGATATTGTAAAACTTCATACTATACTAAAGAAATTCGTCAATTTTATCCATGTTGTTAAAACTATAAATAATATAAGTAATGCACAGTTTTTATTATGGCCATGCGTGATACATTTTTGTGATATTATTTTATATTCCTTATAATTATTTTATCTGTTGGGTTTTTTAAAAATATAATAAAATTTAAAATTTTTAATAATTTTATTTTTTCTAGAACTCTTTACATATTGAAAATTTGGTTGAATTGTTATCTGTATTCAAAAGTTCTGCTGTAAGTCGTCATTCTAAGCCATGGGCCAATTTTGCTGCACGGATACATGAACTTATTTGTAATGAATCTTCAGGAACCATTACTCAAGATACTGTTACTGAATATTGTACAAAGAATATAACTAAAATTTTAGAAGTCAACATAAATGAAGCTCATGGTAAGAAGTTTTAAATAGTACCAGTTTATATGTTCACACTTTTGTTTATTTACATAACTGACTCTCACCAGTTGTATGGAGAGTAAGATTTAATTTGAGTTTTGTTCTAAAGCATTGACAATGTTAACTTAAAATATTGTCTGACATCTTATTTTTCTGAAGTCTACATGTTTTGGAAGAATTTGAACCTTTACAGCATTGCTGTACCACCAACAGAACCTGGAAAACTCAGAAAATTAAAAAATTGACTTGAAAAATGCAGGAGAATTTGAAAATTTTCAAAGCAACTGGGAAAATGCTGGGAATTTTAAATTTTATTATTTTTTCCCCTCTAAAAAAGTTCAATCTCTGAAGATTGCTATGATAAAAAAAAATCATAGTCATAGTTATTGAAAGCAAAACTAAATCTTTCATGATTGCGCAATACAGGAACTTGCCCCTTCTTTAGTCTCCTCCCTTTTTATTTTTTTGCAAGACAATTGTTCTTTTTTCATGATATTTCTGAATTGCAGCTAATGAACATGCGCAAGATTTCTGTAACTGCTTGAAAGAATAGAATATATTTCTTTGTTGGAAATGGTAAATTTAAAGTCCGAAAATAAACTGATTTCAAACTTTTGTTTATGGAACAAAAACTTAAAGCTGAATTTTTAAGGGCATTAAAACTTGTTACATTCCTCATTTAATGAATTTACTGATTTATCAAAAACATTTTCATTTTTAATGGTTCACTGAAAGTGAAATAGCTAAAAAAAAAAAATATATACATTAAGCTGCGCAGAAAATTCATACTTTATCTGTTGAGAATTAGCTCCAAGACTCTGATAAATCTGCAGAAATTATTGTTCAAATACATAAGTTGGCAGAATTTGATAAATAAAAAAACAGCCATCTTGCTTTGTAATGTTTTTTTAAAATATTACAAAGCAAAACCATTAAATGATTTGTATTTTGTTAACAAAAATAACCAGAGTCCTTAATTGTGTGTGACTGGCAGTTAAAGAGCATGAGATGTAATATATCCTTGCTTAATATACAAATTTGGTCTTGATAAGCGCTAAATAAAGATTTTTTTTTGTATGTAAATATAAACCTTTTTTTCTTCCCAATATAGCATTATTTTAAATAATATAAAATTGGTGCCTTCTTTCCTTTCTTTTATAACTCCTTAAAATCATATCACATTATAACTAACACATTAGTGTTATTTTTGCATTTCCTTGTATCTTGAATGAATATACTGGAGGGAAAAAATAAGGTAAAACTCAGGAAATCTATTTCCTGTTTTCAGCAGTAACCCTGCATTAATTACATTTGTATGAGTAAATCTATATATTTTTACAAGTTACGAATAAAACTTGTGTTTATAATTTAATTCCCTTTTTTCATGATTGATGTTTTTCTACAACAAATAATTATTTGATAGTAATACTTATTGTTTATTCCTCACACAACACAATCATCTCATTAATTATCTTGACTAATATTTAAACCTCCTTAAAGAATCAAAGCTTGTAAAACACGCATTTTTTTAACACACACAGACCTGACAGAAAACATCTGCATCTGTACATTGAGTCCCCCTCCCCATCAGATGGATGGACAAAAAGTATGCTACCCCCCTGTTTACATATTTTAAACATTCAACTAAATGTAATAGGACAAATAATATACAGTAAGAACCCGGTATTGTTATTTCAATAATATTTAAATAAACTTACATGTTATGCTCAAATATCTTTCCATGCAAGTCATTTTTGTATAAGCAATACATATATTTTAGTCAAAGCTCTTTTATATGAGAAAATAGGGTTTTACCTGCACCACTCAGATTTTTTTGTCTCCCCCATAATATATTTCTTTAAATCTACCCAGATCCCATTTATGAGTATGCAAAATGTCTTCTTCATGCAGCATGAGATCTACTTTGGTGCCATTTTCTCCTAGTTGCACTAATTTATTAACTCTTTGACATTTTTTTAAGGTGATTCTCTGTAAAACTAGTTAAATCAGGTTCAATAATAGAATTCATTGATCTATTGATTAGGAAATGAGCAGGGGGCAAAACAAAATCATCTCCATTGGCTGATAATGGGTAGAGTGGACAAGAATTCAAGATTATCTGTGTTTGGATTCCTAATGTCAGAAATCCCTCAATTGTTCTCCCTTGACAGGGCCCAACTTAAGTGATGAAAAAGATTCATTAAAAAAGGAAATGTAAAATAATATTTATATTTGATTTGCCCCCCCCCCCAATAATGTAGGGGCCTGGGGCAACTGACCCGTATGCCCCTGCTTTAGTCAGGCCCTGACCTTTGAAACTGTAATGAAAGTATGTTATTGAGGTGCCTGGAGAATGGGTTGGGGCTGAATTTCTTATCTATTCATTCAGTAGACAAATAATTAGCCAGAATTTCATTGGGATTTTTCACTAACTCAAAAATTTTTTATTATCTTATTAGCACCCTTAAAATTTGTTGCATTATCGGAGTATATCTTTGCACACTTGCCTCTTCGCACTATGAATCTTTTTTGAGGCTATAAAATACTCATATGGTAAGTCTGACAAAATCTCAAAATGAGTAGCCTTTGTTATGAAATACACATACATACTGTTACGAAAATTCTTTCAAGAACGATGTGAAGATACAGACTTTATTGTCTAGGGAAACGTGTATTAAATATATGCAACAATCTACAAATCCACAGCAAATTAACTTTTATTTAATCCTTTAATCATGGTTAACAGCACGGTGGACAACAAAGCTATAGAATACTTGTCAAAAACAAAAAACGCTCTCTCAAGCTAAGCCACCTAACGTAGCGCGTTCTCCTGAGTAATCTGATTTTCTACCTTAAGCCACCCCTTAAATAGCCAGAGGGGCCCCTTAATGACCACTATAAGGGGTGGGTCAAACGTGGAAACCGTGCTCTCGTTTTGGAAAAATGTGGAACTTTCGCACACTTTCTCTTGAAACAAATCTTTATTTCTCAGCTTCTACTACACATTCTAGCATGTAGTTAAAACCGTTACTGACCTCGCTATGGCGTGAAGAAAGCGTATCCGAAAAGCAGGTCGCACGACATTTGCAACTCTCGTCCAAGCACGATCTGTGATGGAGTGTAACCGGTACTCTCGTGAGGTGCGCTCCGGTGTGCCGAAAGGTACAACAGCACCTTCTAGTTCCAATCTTGTTGGTTTTGAGGTACAAACGGTGGTCGCTTCTTGATCAGAAATCGGGTAGGGCTCTGACCACTTGCTGAAATAATCCATGACAACGGGCATGAATTTGTCGTCATTAGTGCTAGGCAATGGACCTAACACATTAAGAGTGATTCGCTCAATTAATGCTCTTGCGTTGTACTTTTGGAGCTTCCCGCGTGTTCGAGTCTTTGGTCCCTTGCGGGAGATATATGCATCGCAGGATCTGAACCACTTCTTTACGTCGGACCTCAATTTGATTCGTTAGAATCGTTCTCAGATCTTACGAAGAGTTTTCATGATCCCAAAGTAACGACCTGTGGGGCTGCTATGAATCGCTTCTAAAACACTCTTGAACGTGGCAACACCATTTGCCATATGAAATTTTTCCCGTCGTTGGATTCCTATTTCAGGAAAAATACTCCTTTCCTGAGTTATAAGGAATCTCACATAGCTTGATATTTCTTCACCTAAGATTCGTAATGTGCCACATCTTGCCTTGTTGGTTTCCCATTGGAAGCCTCCATGAGGTCTATAATGGGTTTCAGGTCTTTATTTCTGAATTGGCTTTTGCGAATGTTCGCAGCACTTTAAGGATCATCGTCTGATGATGAAGGGATCGAAGTTACTTGTCGGATAGCAGGTGCAGTAACTCTGAACTTTTCTTCCGCTTTGGTTTAAAGGTCTTCTAGAAAGTGTGCCTGCATTGCCTTGTGATGTCCCTTTTTGGTGTTGGATGTTCAAGTCATACTTCTGTAGTGACGAAATCTGGTGACCACTTAGAGGGACATCTCGTGTACATGGTAACCTGAGCCAGGCAAGATCACCACACACAAGTTTTAACAAGTTTTCTGAGGTAGAGATTCCATCTCTTTTGGGACAATACCTCCTGAAATGTCCTTTCTTGTACGTCTAGCAGCTGATTTTTGATTCCTTGGACTCCATTCCTGAGGTCCTATCTCGTTTGGGGCAGCTTCACATGAGGTGTCCTTCTTTCTTGCATGTCAGGCAGCTGATTTTCTATTCCTTGGGTTTTTGTCCATCTGGATACTGAGACCTCAAGCGTCTTTCGAGTTCTCGAATTCTCTTCTCTAAGTCTACTATAATATTCCGGACAGCTACAGTATGAACTGTCTGACAATTCTTTCCATAGGCTTGGTGGACTACCTCCACTATCATAAAAAAACACCTAAGCTCTTTTTACAGTCTTTGCATCCGAAAGTCTAACTCTTTTCTGGATATATTGGTTTCGAATCGCATCCACAAACTAATATATCTCGGACATCGGTAGGACGTTCAGGGAAGGCGACTAAGTGTGGCTTTGGAATCCTAAACGTCGAAAAGGACTTTCTTGAGGAATGCACTGCCCTGGACGTGCAGTCTTTAGGAGGGGACAATGTTATGAATTATGTGTAACCTAAATGTAGGTATTGTAAATATTTATGCATTTCTACGTACACATTGTAAATAGTTTAACTGCATAAAATTAATTGTAATGGAAATGCTCATCAGTGAGAAAAACCCGTTCTAAGGGGATTTACAACAGAAGATCGCCATACTTGACTAATTTGGCGATGTAGATACGTTGGTGACATATTGAGGTCTCTAACTGTTTTTACTATATTCTTAAATGTGTAGTTAAAGCTAAGAAAGCAGTCTTTATTTCTAACAACACAAGTCTTTATTCTCAGCTTAAAATACTCATTCTAATATGTAGTAAAACCATTAGCAACCTCATTTTGTCATCAACATACCTACATTGCCAAATTAGTCAAATTCCCTTAGAATGGTCTTTTCTCGCTAATGAGCATTTCCATTACAATTAATTTTATACAATTAAACTATTTACAATAGTTAACACATAATTTACACAAAATTCATAATAATGCACTTTATGTAATGCACTCTTTAATTGATTATTATGGTTAATCATAAAGGAATCACAAGTCCTACCCCATTATAATTAAAAGGAAAATCAGCTAAAGCTCTGTCTTTAGGTAGATAGCCCATTAATTGAGTATACACTATGGATTTCAAATTGAAACATGGAATACAGTTATGAATTACCTTATGACAAATTGTACAACACTTATTGGCCAAAACTTCTCAAACAGTACAGTTTCAATTCGAAGCACCAACATGCAAATGCTTCTTATGATAATGCTCTAAAATAATCACATTATAAATTTGTTACATTTTTGCAAGATTGTTGAGTGCTTTAATACATAGCTGAGATTGGAATTTTTTAGTTGGCCTCCAACCCTCAAAATGCCATCATTATCCAAAATACAGGTGAAGGCCTTTTACCTCATTGTTTAGAGAAACAAATCCTTTGGGTTGCAGGTTTTAAATATCTGCCTCAAATTCTTGATGATGATTGTTTTAACCAAGAAATTCTCAGCTTTTTTCAACTTACTGCTGCTGAGAAAACTTAAAATATGCCCAAGAATAGATTTATAGATTTCAGGTATTATCACTAATTATTACTAAGTTTTATTAGTTCATACATTAAATGTCCTTCAATAATATCTATAATGTTAGAGTTTCTAGAATTGTTCTTAGTTTTGACATTGAACTTTTCATTAATTTCTGATATAAGAACTGGATGATTAGGGTAGTTATTCTCAACAAAAAATTTAAGTTCACTGCACCATAAGTCAAGTTTTTTGTGGTCTTTACTTTGAGATCCGATATCAGCTGAATTTTGCTCAGAGAATACATGATGCCACTGTTCCATGACAATGTTCTTACACGTCTGCAAAGCCATGAAGCTCTTCACTCGTTTGCTGGTCAAGGACTAATAATCTTTTAATCAAAATTTCATTTAAGGCTTTGAGAGCAATTAAAAATGATTACATTCTCTATATTCTGATTCAGACAAAACATCATTCTAATTGATGTTAATATTCCGTAATTTTTGCATGATCATTTAGGCTATTTCCAGGCTTAGAAGGCCAAGTGGATTAAATGTTCTGGCAATAGTTGGTCATATATATGTCCTCAATAACTTCTCCTTTCATCAGAATGTCATTTAAGCTAATGTCAGTTGTAGGAGACAATGCATTACAAATGACACGAAGTTTAGTGGTTGACATTTCTGGAAAAAAGATTCCATGGTAGAGTATATAATAAGAGAAATAGGGTTTAGTTGTATCATCACCTTCTCCACGTGATCTAACTCATATTCTCTCGTAAAATATAAATATAACGACAAGTAATCTTAATCCTTCGGCAGATGATTCCCCAATGAATCAAGTCTTTTTATCACAATAACCTTTGAATGTACCAATCAATTTCACAAAATGCTACTCACACAGCAAGTCCTCTTGCCTCTTAATGACTTCATTATCTACATTTTCAACTTCTCAAAATTTTCTTATAGTATGATTCAAATCAACAGCTAAAATCAATCCACAATGTACTATGTTCTTTTTCACCTTATCCACATTACCCTGGCAACATAACCAAACAATAACAGCAATTTAAATCATAGAAATGTCTAGGTTTCAACAATTCATAAAATATTTCAGCTCCTAAAAGTAAGTCTATCTTTCCTGGGATATTAAAATTAGGATCATCCGGCAAAGGGAACCTTAAGACAACCATACTTACATCAATGACCTTGTTGAGGCTAACATTGGAGATTTTGTTGACCACTAACATTGACCATTCTCATTCAAAGTTCATGTTTGCAACAGTCGTTCTCACACAATTATAACCACCTTAGTATTGTCATTAACAAATGAAACAACAGTATTTATTCTTTCTAGTTTTTACAGAAGTTATTCTGTGCAAGCTTTCATACACAAACAAGATTGGATTCCTAAGTCCAATAAACATCAAACCTCCAAAAACACTGAATATATATTTTTAATCATTGCACAAATAGTACTAAGAAGGGCAGTTTTATTTTGGCTCTTTGAAAAACTTGTCACAACTATCTTAGTCTGGATATTGGCAGTGGTTTCGCATACCATTTGGCTCTGCACTACCTAATCGTTATGGACTATTTCATGATTCACTTTACTTTTAGATGTCGATCTAGATTACTATTTCTGTTGAATAGAAAATGTCGCATTCAATTATGTGATTTTTTGCAAATATCTATTTCTATCAGAGCAACAATCACAGATTTTATGTGGTAACAAGCAACAGAAACACAAATCAATCTGTATCAATACATCAATTATTTCCCATACAGAAAGTTTCTTAAATTGGATCAGTTTTAAAGAGGATGATTGACACTATTCTTACACATAACATACCTTGAATTTTTTATTTCTGTCACAAATATTTTAGAAACAGTTTAATCAGAATGTCAATTTAGAAATTTTTGTGATTTATTTCCCATAAATCTTTTAGTTTCCTTTGCTTATTGTTTAGCACACTTTACATTTATTTTTCAATATGATATGAAAATTTCACACTCTCAACCAAGCTCATAAGGTATAAAATAATTTTCACCTTGCTTTACTGCAATGTTAACCATTAATTCTCTGTCAAAAATTTCGAAAATCTGTAACTATATGCTCACATAAAGATTGGGAATCCTTCTCTTCTGATAATAGTAGTCAAAAGATGCACTTAATCTGGATGCAAATTGAACAAAACTCTCTGATAGGATTTTTGAGCATTTTTAAAGTTATTTAAATGTTCCTGTGGGGTGAGTTCAGATTATTTTTAAACTAAAGTTTAAAATTTTTTTATAATCATTTAAATCTTTTTGATTAATGTAAATTAGCAAATCACTGACTTTTTCACCCAAAATATTCAACAAAATTTCTGCTTTCAAATTTCCTGAAACATTTTTGTTTTGGAATGCTTTTTCTAAAGGGCTGAAAAATAAATTAAATAATTCTGATTTACAAGGTACAAGGATGGTTAATGTTTTAATACTTTTTATTAAGTTTCTAATTCAACAGTTGATGAACTTGAATCGAAGATTTCAGTACTTTGATTATTTAATGATTTTATTTTAGCATTTGCTGATTCTATGTCTTTCTCTGTTAGACACAATGTTAATTTTTCTTATTCAATTCAGTTATTATTGTTTTTTCATGCACTAGTTTTGCCTGAGTATCGACTATTACTTGATATACTATTACCTTGACTATTTGTTTGAATTCTATACTGTACACTTTTCTCAATTATCTCCCTTAACTGAATTACTTTAATGTTATCAGGAACAAAAAGCTCTAACTTTTCTGCAGTAATCCATAGCTCCTCTTTCTGTAATTTAGTACTCAATGACATGGTTGATATACAAGGAAATAATATTTATATACAACCTCTACAAATTATACCTTTTACACTGCTAATTTTGCAGTCAAAAGGAAAATTTTCAATTCGAAAGTATGACACTTTTATTAATAATCACCCTATGAATTTCAAAACAGAAACCAAAACCAAGTGTATCAGAAATGCTACTTTCAAAAATAAATAACTATTTGCACAACAAAATACACTGACATTAATTACTAATCCTAATTTGAAATTAAGTAAATTTTTACAAACAGACCCACACTATTTTTTACATAAAATCTCAAATTTCAAAATTAACTCCAATTTCACATGAATAAAAAATAATCTGCTCTTAAATCACTGATTATAAATATCTCACCTTAATCTCTTTATCTGAAATTCCATAACAAAATACTACTCTATATATAATGTGCATACTATATGTAATTTGAATTATATTTAATATGCATGAGGGTCAGTAGAAAAGTTTGACCTATTAAAAAAAAACTGTTCATGGTAGCTTTATTTTTCGACATACTCCTCTTCCAAAGACATACACTTGCTCCAGTGATGCAGCAATGCTTGGATCCCCTCTCTGTAAAGATATTTTATCTAAGGTCTCAAAGTAGGCTTTCCTCGTTTAGATGACTTTGGTGTCAGAACCGGATTTCCTTTAATCCAGAAATTTTTTCAGGTCATCGAAGAGGCTGTAGCTTTAGGGGGCTATATCAGGAAAACAGTTTACTTGAGGAATTTCAAGCTTCAATTCATGAAGTTTTGCCATCACAATAGCAACCTTGTGGATGAAAGCAATGCTCTAAAGAAACATGAATTTCTTCTTGATCTGATCTATCATGAGTTTTAAAAAAAATTTATTTTGGAAGATAATTGATCCAAAAGATTAGCCTAATATTCAGCATTGATGCTCCCACCTTTTTCCAAGCAATCAGAATGTAAAATTCTTTTAGCATCTAAAAAAAAAAAGAAGAAGATTAGAATAAATGTTATGCAAATTTTAATGTATCATGTCAGAACACAATTTCTTGAGCGGCCAAGCACCTTGTGATCATGTAAGTTAAATTATGTTTTCATTCCATTCCTTCTATATTCTTCTAAAAGCAAAGGTAAAAAATTTGAAAACAGCACAGTATAAAAACAACCAAGTTCAAATCCTTCAAATATACAAGAAGCAATAAACAGAAATGACACCTTAAGGTGCTTTATTAATCAAAGTAACTCTGGGAGTGCCACAGCTAGGTGAGACTGGTAACTTTCATCCCATCCTTCTATGTAACAGATCAAATATCATTTTATAAATGTGGCTTGATACTACAGCATATCTTGATGCCACAGTGAAAAATAAAGCTAAAAAAATCATGTAATTCTATGCTTCTACTTTTCCTATTTTTAAACTTTTCATGTAACTCAAATAATACTTAAATGAATGGGCACATGTTTTTGAAATTCATTTTTAGTACATAAAGCTCTTATTCTTCCCCTTCCTCTGAAAGTAACTTATTTAAGGATTTATCCCTGTTGAATTTCATCATCCTTTTCGGTGTTTTTATTTAAGTTTATGAAAATGGCCATTATTTCATTGAGCTGGAAATTCAAGCTTATAATTTTCTTATAATCAGACAGTCTTGACTTTCTGATTATTGCCTGCAAGGAATTCAAATTCCTATTATAAGGGTGCATGTGTATCATATCTGGTATGCATTTCTTAGAAAATAAATGCAACCTAGTTTTAGTTCGATAAATTTTTTTTGTATAATAAAAAGTTATACTTTCAGATCTAAAGAATGTCTTTATATGCATACTTTTAACCAAAGGAATTTCTTTTCTCTTAGTAAAGGAACATTATCTTAATGAAAGAGTATTAAATTATTTTGTCTCTTATTTAATCCTTTGAATGCTAAATTTTCTTTATTCTATGTTAAATTTTCTTTCTTTCTTTCTTTTTTTTTTGTAATATTTAGAATAAAGGAATAATTTGATTTTCTTTATACTAAAATTCAATATTTTAGAAATTTGTTGACATTTGATTCAAGACCATCAAAGTATTCAATATGTATGTAGATGATTTAATTTATAAATTTAAACCAAAATAATATGAATATTTAATGGAAATTGCTTCAAATATATATTATACTTGCTTTTTATTGAAGATTTAAAATCCATCATTATGAATATAAAAAATAAGATATAATAATTATAATAAATTTTTAAAAATTTCACTATGAATTTGCAAATACTGAATCTATATATTTTATCATAAATAGTATATATTCTTTTTCTTTTTATGAAACAAGATCCATTAGAAATTATATTGCAAAAATATGTTAAGAATTTTATTTATCAAAGAAAAAAAATGAATCTTTAAAAAAAGACAACTAAATTAAATTTTGTAATTTATTATTCTTGTTAAATTTTGTTTTATTGTTCTTGCGATGGCATTGTTAAAAAAGTCATGAAAAACTATTCAGATTTGAATATATGAAATTAGTGTGAATGAAAACGGATTTTTTTTAAAAAGGTAAGTAATGTTTAATTGCTTATACTTCTGACCCTTTCCATTTTTTTAGTATTCTAAAAATTCAATTCAATTAATTATTAAATGTTCAAAATTACAAACCTGAAAATTAATATTTTTTAATTAATAGATGCTGATGTTGAGGAAGTGGAACTGGAAAAAATGGCTAGAATGCTGATGTTGTTTGCTGATGCTTCTGTTATATCAGTTGAAAGTACACAAAACAAGTTACATTGGAATTCCCTATTAAATCCAGTTATTTCAATCATGCAATTTGCTTCAAATAGACCATACATGCATAGCAAGAAATTTCTAAGTTCTGTAAAATTAATCACTCTTTTGATCAAAGAAAGTTATGGCTGTGATAAAATTGAATTAGATCCTCATACAACTAACATAATTGGATGTCTGAATCAAAGTCCTGAAATAATTGAACTCTTATATCAAAGATTATTCACGAACATTTACAACCACAGCTTTATCTCACAAAATTTTATTCTTTTTGAATTTTTCGACACAATAATTGCTGAGTCTAGACTAAATGGTCTGTTCTTATCCATCATTCCTCAGATGATAAAAAAAATTGAAGATGTTTTAGAGGATAAAGAACAAAGAAGAAATTTACTTTTTTCTTTATGGAAAATTTTAGTGAATCTTTTTAATAGTGGATTATCCATAAACTGTAGTATTATTCAGTCTCTTAACTATAAAATCTTTTCAAAAATTTTGAAATGTGGCATCTTACAGGAGTGCTTGTCAAAGCCAGTAAATTTGGATGGCATTAGAAAAGAGCAGTGGTTACAATTTTCTTATCAGTCATTTTGCAATTTTTGGTGTGTTATACATTTGGTAATTCCTCATCTTTCAGATGATGAAATGAGCTTCATAATGCTATTACTTATTGAAGAAACTGAGAAAGTGCTTAACAATGGACCAAAGATTGCGGTACCACACACAATAAGTAGCCTAAAACAGATAATTCCAAAATTGGGCAAACATAATTTATCTATGATGTCTGCATTACTTGAGGTTGCATGGAAATCTTGTTTAGAGCTTCGTGGAAATGAAGCATTTCGTCCTTCCCTTAGTTCTTTAATTGAAATAATTTTTCAACCAGATATGATACAAGAAGCATTTTTCCCTTCTTTAGATATGTACTTTAAACGTTTTAAGGAGCTTTCTGAGAGTACTTCAGGTATTTTCTATACGTTTATAAAACAGTTTTGTTCTACAATTCCACTTTGCAAATTATTAGAGTCGGGATTTAATTGCATACAAATTTTTGTATTTGCTCTAACTTTTGGTCCTATTCACCAAAAAGCTCATAAAATTATGGAAGAGACTTTAATTTATCTTTTGGAACAAGATATACATCTTAGTAAAAGCCTAACTCTTGTTGATAGCAACAAACCATCCTGTTATGTTAGAATAAAAATTCTGGAATATCTTTTAGAGAATTTAAAAGAAGAAACTAATGAATCAGAATATTTTGTATTTTTATTAATTCAAGAGCTGATGAAGGCAGATAGCGAGGATGACAGCAAACTGACTTCTCATTTTGCAAATTCTCTTAGCCATAGAATAAGAAATCGGGCATGGCAATCAATTGTCATTATTCAACATTTTATTAAAGATAAAGTTTTGAATGAACAGCTTTTTCTGAAAACATTAACTGCTCTAGGAGCTGAAAGCCAACAACCTTCGATTCGTTACTTACAAGAATGGGTTATTTTCAATGTCCTTCATGTTGAACAGAGTTTCATTAATAAATTTATTTTGATAATTGAAGAATCATTAGATAAGCGACCCAGTTACATCATCTCAGTTGTTTCCATCACAAATCTTTTGATTTTGCATCAAATAATTAATGAAAAAGATAATATTGCAAAATGTTTTAAAATTTTAACAGTTTTGTGTATGGCCCAGAATTTTACAGTAAGACTTTATGCACAAGTGACATTAACTAATTTATTTGAATTGTGTCAGCAAATGAATATTTCAAATTTTACTGACCAATATGAATTTGTATCACAGATGATTGACATGCAAACTACCATGGTGGAAGGGCATGGTAATTTTTTCAAGAACATTAAGAAGCTTTCCAATGATTTTTACTTTTCTGCTTTTAACCCTATCAACCATTTTAGTTTAGAGACAGTACTGTGTGATTTACCTCGTCTCTCTAATCTTAGTCCTGATGAATGGATTCGACCAGACTGGTTTAATAGAAATTGTTTTCATGTATTAACTTATAATCTAGATGATAGCTTAAAGAAAAGCTTACCCACATCATGGACATCTAAGATGTTAAATGATAATCTTGTTGCTGAAAATAATTCATTAGATTATAACTTCCAGAAAAAAATCATGCCAGTGAAAGATATAATTGAAAGTAGTGATGATTTGGTTCTTATGAATTTAGAGCAAAATCAAATTCAAAAGGATGGTTTAATTGTTGTTGCTTCTTTGATCGATAGAGTTCCCAATTTAGGTGGATTGTGTCGAACATGTGAAGTATTTGGTGTGAAGGAATTTGTTTTGGGTTCTTTACGATATGTCGAAGACAGGCAGTTCCAAAATTTAGCTGTTTCAGCAGATAAGTGGGTTTCCATTAAAGAAGTTAAACCTTATATGCTCAAAGAATATTTAATGTCGATGAAAAAAGAAGGATATACACTTGTAGGAGCAGAGCAAACAGAAGATAGTTGTAATTTGAAGGAATATCAATTCTCAAAGAAATCAGTTTTATTACTAGGTCATGAGAAAGAAGGTTTGCCTGTTGAGTTGATCCAGCTGTTGGATACTTGTGTGGAAATACCTCAACAAGGTGTTGTACGATCTCTTAATGTTCATGTCAGTGGAGCTATATTAATTTGGGAATATGCACGCCAGCATAGCAGTTTATCTTGATCATGCAATTTATGTTATTTTCATGAAATGTAAAGTTATTGGATAATTTAATCTTTACTAGTATGTAACATTTTAAAAACTTTGTTGGGATTATTGCTCCCAAAAAGAAGTGCTTCCTCGGAACAAGATCTGGTATGTGCCAACTATATGTACAAGCTTGACCACCTACTCCTGCTAAGCCTAATGTCCATTAAAAATGTTAGCAAACAAATTTCTTTAAAATGTACATAGCATTGTATAAATGAGATAAAACTGATGTATTTTTTAAATATATAATAGATATTTCATTTTCAATGTTATTAAATAAAAATCTTGTATTTTATTATCATTGAAAGTATCGAAATTAACTCTCGATTATTGATATACATCCTTGCTGGAATACTTTAAGTAACATTCCATTACCAATGAAAATAGCCACATTAAAGATATGTAGCCCCCCCCAAAAGTATGAAGATCTGACCCAGAAGAGAGAAATCATAGTGTACAGGGTCAATTTTTTGAAGGAAACATGGATAAAATTGTCATCAAATAGAAAACTTTTTTTTTATATAAAAGCCTGAAACAACCATGCATCAGTAATTCTACAAATGAAATCCTGCAGCATTTAGCTTAGGAGAGAATCCAGTAATACTATACATACACATTATTTCACCCTGAAGTGGTTAAACTATTTTAAAATAAGAAACTAATTATTCTTCAGAATTTCAGAGGATATCATTACTAAGTTTTAGTGATTAAGATATTATGTGAGAATAATATACTTTTTAATATCTATGTCTAAAAGGTTATTCAGTGAAAAATAAATCGATTTGCCCAATATATCTTTAGTAGTCATTTAAATAATAATTTTAAAAAAATCAAATGAATGCATTTATTATAAAACATATATTTACATAATACATATTCAATTTCAAATATTTTTTTAACAATATATTTTCTGAAATTTTTACTTTGGAATTCATTAGAAATGCAAGTGAAATGGACAGGGTGGATCTGTTGAAATATATGTCTTTTAAGATCATGAGAAAGAAACAACTTATAATCATATGGCAGTCAATGTGTTTATTTTTATTTTATACATAATGAAATGAGACTGTACACAATCTAAATAAAATTTCTTTTACACTTAAATACATCATAAAAATAGCTAAAAACAGTCACAATAAAGCTCAGTTCATTGTTATCTAGAGGACTAAAAATAGGATATTAATTAGTACCCTGGATTTTTTTAAAAATTTAAAATATCAAATTTTACACAACATTTTTAACATCAAAGTATAAACCATAGCAATTTGGTTTTCACTCAATCATTTCATATTTATATGAAAACGCATGAAATATCAATAATTTCAAACTGTATATTCTATTAAAAATAATTAGCAGATTCAGTAATTTGTTCTTTAGAGACATAAATTTTTAAAAATTTTCAATTTTAATAGTACAATACTAAGTACAGAGTTGAAGAAATTTATATATTTTAGCATTATGTATTATTTGTATAATAATTCATTAATATAATCACATATTTAGTCTGGCATAATCTTAATAATTAAAAATGCAATTTGGTAAAATAATTATTATGATTAGCAAACTGTAAATATTCAAAATATTAATGGGCCATAATACCAAAATATTATAAGGATGCAACCAAAGCATCTATCATGATTCTTCCAAAATAATCTGCTTATATTTTAAAATTATTTAATTAACCAATTATTATAAAAGTTACATAATTTTGAAAATCAGTTTATTGGATGTAAAAGAAAGTTTCTACAATAATAAAAAGTTTTTGAAAGCAAAACAGATCAAAATTAAATTCCTTATATTTAGAAATTGTAAAAGAATATAATTAAAATCAACCTTTCAAACATATAATTTTTTTTCTACAAATGCATTCTTTGATAAAATTTATGACATTTTATTCCGTATAGAAATTTGTATTTTTTTAATAAATAAAAAATAAATATAAGCTTATATTACCAGTTGTAGTAACTGAAACAAAAGACTTGCTTTTTATTTTATGAATCTAATTTGCTGGAAATTTTATAGTTCGAGGAATTTTCATAAATATGTGGGATTTGATTAATATAACTGAAATTATTACAAAATTAGAATTTTTTCCTGTTAGCATGGTAATTTTTTTGAATTCTGTTAATATTTTAACTATATTAAAATAATATAAAAAAATAAATTTTTGGAAACAGTGAAAAAAGATTAAATATGTCAAACTCCAGTGATCTATTTGAATCTCGATTATATAAATCAAACTTGCAACTGACTACTGTTGAGTCTTTCTATTATATATTTGTTTGACAACTTTTTATAATTTAAACCAAAGAGTGCATTAAGTTTTTTTTCTTTTTTGTTAAAAGAAAATCATGTAGTTTTCCATTTTATAAGTAAAAAATCAGTGAAATACATTTCTCTCTCTCTCTCTCTTTCACTCACACATTTTGTAAAAATCTTAAAATCAATTTTTGAGACTTCCACCTTTACCATCTTAATAAACATAAAATATGAAAGAGTGACATTTTTATTTATAAGTTAAGCAAAAATTTAAGAAAAATGTATGGAGAACAAAATCATGCTTATGTTCAATTTAAACTAAATGCATCTAATCAATAAGTTGCTGAACAATGAGAAGGATTAATTCTTGGGGGGGGGGAAGAAACCAGAAAATATTATACATTTTACCAAAAAAAAAAAAGAAGAAGAAAGGATGAAGATTAAAGCTATTGCTATTATTTACAATATACATTAAGACTATTACTTAGATATAAACATATCTTTGATAAAAACTTATTGAGTAAACAAATAAAAAAAACCCTTTGTAAATAATTTCTTTATGAAAAACATTAAAATCTGCATATATGATCTGTAAGTATATTTTAGATTTAAAAAAAAAAAAAAAACTTCTTTTCTTTAGAGTTGGCAATTCAATTATTAGGTGCAATGAAGATAATTTTATTCAAGAAATTAAGTCAATATGCTTGTAATAACAGTTAGAGATTATCAGAAAACTTTATATATATATATATATATATATATATATATATATATATATATATGAGATCAATCTTGAGACAGACAAGTATTTGAACTTAAAAGTAGAGAAAGTTAATACATATAGTACTGACATAAAAATATTTATAAAAAAATTAATGACATTGTTTGTAACTACAATTAAAAAAATGAAAACATTGTTCATTAAAGGTTTAAGGACCAAATGAAGTAAATTAAGTATATCACAACTATTTTTATTATAGCACAACTTATTTTCTATTTTAAACTATAACCTAGAAATGGAGTACTTTTGATAGCTTCAACAAAAAAACAGTAAGATTTCGTTTAGTTTATCATGTAATGTTTTAATATTGACTTCATTTACATTTAATTATTCTACAATAATTTTATAAACTCTAAAGTATTAAATCTTCAAGTAGATATTTATTCCATTTGTATGTGTTTTTTAAATTAACAAATTTTTTTTTTGATTCCTTAAATATTAGTTTTCAAAAATTAAAAATTTTACTTATAAAATTAACATCAAAAGTTTTGAATATAATTTATATTGGAACAAATAGTATTCATACATATGTGATAAATGCTAAATGTTCAACAAATAATTTTTGAAAATATTATTTCCAGGTATATAAAAATTATGAAATCAGCATAGAGTGTGTATTTCTTTGATGTGCATGCATATGAGATTTTTGTTTGAAAGACTTAAAACAAATATTACATTCAAAAGGCCGTTCACCTGTATGTATTACCATATGAGTTTGAACATTATATTTATTTGAGAATGTTTTATAACAAACAGGACAGTTAAAAGGAGGATGAAAACTAACATGAGATGCCATATGACACCGTAAATCCACAGCCTCTGTTGAAGTATAACTGCATATAGGACAGTATTTCATATCACAAACTTTTTCAGAAGCCTTTGATGTATTCCCATGCTTTCTTGATCTCCAACTGTCATTTTGATTAGTTTCTGCATAGATAAATTTTATATTAAAAAGTTGATTACTATAACTTCTTCAAAAAAATATGTTTAATACAAACATTAAAATCCTTAAATGCAATTACATTGCATTATCAAAATGACCATCACAGAAAAAAGACTTATGTATTAATGATAAAAATACAAACTAAGTAGCTAAACTAAATTTAATGAACATAGAAAATTATAAATGAAACTAATTCATGAAACTAATCAGCTTAAAATACTAACTATGAACTTTACCAATAGACTATAAAAATATTAAAATTAATTTAGAAACATTAAGTAATGTCTAAAATAAATAGGAGGTCTAAATGTTATTCTAAAACATTAATCCTAAATATAACAGCTATAAAGTTTTATCTGAAATTATAGAAATAATAAGAGCACTTTAAATAATCAAACAATAAAATATACAAACAAGTAAAAGAATTATAATTTTATTATGGAAAGTTTACAAGAGAGAAAGTTTATGGGGCATTATTTTTCCGCAATTTCAATGAAAAAAAGATCCAAGGAAAATTATTTTAAACAAGCCAACTACTTTCCCAAGTAATATAACTAAGATTTAATTTTAAAAATCAAACGAGAATAATATCTTCCCAGAAACAGAAAACATCATGCCCCACTCTTTCTCTCCCATCTCTGTCAAATAAGAATGTGTTTTTCTTGTTTTCTTGACAGAAAAGTGGAGAGAAAATAAACATGCGGTGTTAAATGTTAATTTTGTGTCATGTGACTTCTGATAAAACTCAAGTTTATGAGAAAAGTAAAAAAAATATTTTTGCCTATTTTGAATCATTTAAAACCCTTATCTTTTAATTCACTCATTAGAATCAAAAGAATTTATCTAAAAAAGCTATATTTATCAAAATATAGCATTATATTAAAAAGAACTAGCCGAAATTTAGAATAAAATATGTGGCAGCATGTTTGTTTAGTAAACAAAAACTAATATTAGCGTGATTTTTCCAGTTTCATTTCAGGGCGACTAAGTTATTGACTAATTGATATGAAAGGTATTTTTATTTATCATAAATATATAATCATCTTTAAATAGAAATGATGTCCATTGTTAAACTATTATTTTGTGTCTAAAAAACGATTTAAATTATTTGAAAGATGAAATAAAAATCTTCCTTTAACAGTGTAATTTGATTCTTTAAGATACAACTTTATTTTCCTATTTATCTTTTTTTTTTGTAAAAAAAAAATTAATACAGTTTTGAAAGTTGTCTGATTTTTCAAATTTTTGATATATGTACACAATTTCCCATTAAGGATGCAGATTTTAGATACTCCTCCGTCAGCAATATCTTCTTCTGCAGAATATATAAGCTTCAGAAGTAGAGTTCCGCAAAAGAAAGTGAGTTTTATTTTAAGCTTGATTCATCTTTAAGGTGATTGTGTATGTCAATTAGTTTATCCTTGTATTATCCATATAAAATTTTTAAATTTGATTAGTTGTCGAATATTAAAAGAAATTTGTAATGGCAGAAATTGGAAAGCAAATAAGCGAATTTTTTTTAGATGAAATGCCTTTGTTAAGCATTTAATTCCTATCTTTAATGAAATCCCAGGCTCTAAAGATTATATATATATATATATATATATATATATATATATATATATATATATATATATATATATATATATAAACTAGAGGTTTTAATAAATGTGCATATCTTACTTAAAAAAAAGGAAAAATACATACTTATCATTTTAAATTTTCTCTGCATAAATGGTGTATCATATTTGAGGCTTTTTCTAATAAATGGTTTTAATCTCATTCAATTTCATTCTTTATTAGTTCAGTCTTATAAATTATACTATCATCAGTAGTCTCATTATTCTTTCTGTTAGAATACAGAAAGCCTGTCAAGTCGATGATTACAAGCTGCACTATTTCATCACCTGACATGCATTTCATCAACACTCATCTCTCAGTGAATATTTTCACCTAAATAAATAATCTGTCATCCAGAAATTTATTACTTGATACTTCCAGTAACAGTGAAGTAATCATTAACCATGTAATTCAAGTTTCTCAATTAATTTATTTTTAAAACTGTTAGGACAGTTATTTATTAATATACATCTGAAAAAAAGTTAGAATGGGAAGAAAATTTTTAGATTTTTATGAAGATTTTAAATTTTGATAAGGATTTCATTGAAAATATTTGAAGCTACATGTGTAAAGTTCTTTGAAAATTCCTGTGTTAAAGCAACATTAGTGAACTTGGTATATTATTTATTTATTTAAATTTTATTTATTCATTGATTTTTTTTTGAGTCTATGGATAGTAATTTTAATCTGTTCATAATATTACAGAAGTTATTTTTCATATGTTTGAGACAAATTTTAAACTAAAGTATAAAATATTGCATTTCATTAATTACTCATTTCAATAGGTATTTGAGCAGGGTTTTTTTTCAGAATATTCTTTAATTGTAGATACATATTCTATAAGTATTAGATCTTTAACAAAACACAGTGATTTGAAAAGGAAAGAATGAAGTTTCTTCCTCCCCCCTAATCCAAATGGTCCGGTTTCTTAAATTGAATATTTTAGTGTGTTACCTACATAAACGAATCCTTCTGAAATTTGATTGAGATTTATATATATATATATATATATATATATATATATAAACACTTTTTAAATCAGTTTCAAATGTTTTAGAAGAGGCCTTTTAATATTTTAATTGGTATAAAATTTTTTTTTCACTCTGTTCTGACTTCTAGAAACTTCTCTCAATAGTATTTAAAATTTTGAGCTACATAATCTATTCTTTCTTTTAAAAATGTTCACTTCTTTGTTAACCAAAATATTATATAATTTATTTGGAACAGTAATAATATACAGGTATGAATTTATTTGTAGATAATTGTTGACCAAGATCCAACAAAAGTTTGGACATTGTATGATGCTGGGCCTCGGAACATAACTTGCCCTATAGTGTGTCTGCCACCTGTGAGTGGCACTGCTGATGTTTTCTTCAATCAGATCATGGCTTTATCGGCAAAAGGATACAGAGTTATTGCAGTAAATATTTTACCTTTTGCAATATTTATTCTTGATTTCTGAACTACACATTTAATGAAAGGTGAAGAATTATATGAATTAATTTTGAATTGAATGAAATATTTTTTGAAGTTAATATATGTATAATAAGGTGTTTATTGTTTGTGCAGTTAAAGTGTTTTTCAGTGTATATGTAATATTTATTCTTTGATTCAGCTGTAATTTTTCTGTTAAAAGCAGGCTGAAACTTACCATTTATGTACACTGAGCATGTAATTTACTGAGGCTAATATTAATGTTTTATTTCTTCTTTCTGAACATTTAATTAATTTATATAAAAAGATAACTACAAATCCAAGATAATCTGAAGTGCCAAAACTCTTTGAAACTTCTGAATTTATTTTTTGAATTTATTCGAATGTCATGCTAAGTTTTATGAAATTTAAATTATCTATTTAAAAAAATAACTATATTTGAGGTTTAGAAATTCTGCTGTATATATATATATATATATGTTGGGATGAAGCGAGTTAACTATTTTTCTCGCTTAGGAATATCTGTGTGACTTCGTTTGGTGCATTCCTCCCACAAAACTGCTTAACAACAGGCTATGTGCATAACCATAAATACCTACATTCTTTTCTTTTCTGATAAATGAGCTGTTTGCAAGAACCATTCTGAGATTTATTGAAAAGTAACTACAAATTAGTTGCAGAACCTGGTTCTGGTTTGTGGTAAACTAAACATGGCTCTGATTCATTAAATTTCTAAGTGAACTGTGTTACTAAAACAAAACTAGCAGAAAGGAAATTGTCAGTATGAATAAATTAACTTATCCTGAACTTATTGGAACTAATTATTTTATTTGAGCATTGAAAATGCAGGTAGGCTGAGTTTGAAAAGATTGGACTCAGTGATATCTCAATGAAATTATACAGCAGATAGAAATTTAAAAAAATTCAGATGCTGTTGCTTATATTAAGTTGTCATTGTCAGATGAACAGGCCTTATAGTTTGCAACAGACGAATAGGCAAAAATTATTTGGGATAAAATAAAAACATTCGTGTGTCAAGCAGAAAACTGCAAAATAGATGCCAGCAATGAAATTAAAAGTCTTCAAATGAAAGATAATGAATTGACAAACAATTATGTTAAGAGCAAAAGGAATGGTTATGAAGTGTCATTCTTTAGAACTGGATGTCACACTAGGGAGCTCGTTTATTATCCAGCACACAGGCTGATAAAATTCTCTAAGTTCAAGAAATTATCAAAAACTTAGGTTATAAATCAATGAGTAAAGTATTAGAAATTTTGGTAAAGGTTACTTATAGTGTGCCCCTTGCCGCGCCAAGGATGCCAAGTCGCCAATAAAGATGGCGGACACTGTAAACAAACACTTTTAAGGGTTAGTGACGGTTACGACTTTTCGCAATATAATGATGATTTTTTTAATCGATAAGCATTGTCATTATTATTTTTTCAGGCCCGGTGCCTTCAACAGATGCCTCCGGCATCTGTTGAAGGCACCGGGCAGAATTTTTTAACTTAAAAAAACATCCTACGGCTTCGCTATGCCCGGGAGCGGGAAACTAGTAGCTTCGCTAGCACATTGAACATAAGGAATGTTCGGATAACATGAACAGTAAATAATAAATAATTGAGGAAGACAAAGATGCAAAAAGAATGGATTTAATAGGAAATTTTAAAGACATAATGTACAAACTTGAAGTATTTAATTGGTTATAAAAAATATTCCAATCACCCTTCATCCATTTATCTGGTTCGAAATGACCACTGACCTGTCATCCACTCTTGAATAAACGCCGAAAAAATAACTAGCGAAGAAAACAAACGACAGAGCTTTAAAAGAATGACGAGAAATGCGAATAGTTCTATTGTAGACGGTTTTTAAAGAAAGAAACCAGACGATTTCGTAAAGAAGTAAAGCAGACGATTTTGTGAAATCGCATACTGAGAATTAAAATGAGTAAAGGAATAAATATTTTATAATCGCATTAAAAATATAATTGAAACTTATTAACTATACAAAAAATCTGAATTATAATACAGATCAAAAATAAAATATTTAATTGATATTATTTTATTATTTTGAATTAAAAGTTTTCAGAAAAGAGTTGAAGCTCATATACAACTCAACCATTGTAGAAAGAAGTAAACAAAACATCATTAGGGTTACTACAAAGAGCTTTGTATTGGGTTGCCATATTGGCGACAAACTCGTGGGCACACTAATGACCATTTTAACCGAAATTTTACATGAAGAAGGCCCATGTTATTCCCTCACAACTACTTGCGCTGTGAGAATTAAATTGCAAGAAATGTTTTATTCTAGAAAAAACAAAAAAATGGAATGTAAGGCTCTATTACATACGGAGATGTCCAAATTATATTTTCAAGGACTTCTTTTACACAAATAAAAATACTAGCTGAAGTGCTCCATGTAATAAAAATAATGAAAGGCGGTATATGCAACCTCATGCTCAATAGTCATCAAAATAACAAAGTGTTATTAATAATATGTTCACTACATCTCATCAACAAGAAAGTCTATGGGATAAAATATTGTTTGGGGACAGTGGAGCTTCATATCATAGGGCCAAAGACGGTATGTGATTTGTAGAAATAATCCTTGAAACAAAGGATTTTTATATAGCAGGTAAAGACTCTAACATTTTCTACGAGAGAGTCAGAACAGTTAAAACAAAAATTGTAAATAATAATCCTACAAATTTAACAATTACTTATGTTAGCTAAGTTCCTAAACTAAGATATAATTTATTGCTAGTAACTTGTTAAAAGGACAAGGATTGTAAAATTAAGTTATAATAATTAGTTGCTCATTTTTGGTAATTATAATAATTTGGTTACTAAAGCATTTAAAATTAACAATAAATTAGAATTATATGTGGAACCATTGTATAATTCAGAGTGTTACTTTTCTATGTAATCCACTAGTAATTAAGAAATTTAGCATTGTGATTATGTCATTTAAATCTTAAGTATAAACATAAAATTAAAGATTATATTGATGTTAATGAAAAAAATGATTTTAGATGTGAAACTTGTGATATAATTAGGATAACCTGAAAAACTCATTCTAACATTGATGTAAATCAAAATTCTGAAATTCTTGAGTTGATTCATGATGATCTGTGTGGGCCTATTTGACTTGAATCATATGGTGGTTCAAAATATTTCATGATATTGATGCTGGAGTTTTCTGGCATGTATTTTATTTATTTATTTAAAAAAGTGAAGTGTTTATTATAATTTTGCAATTTAAAGTCAAGTATAAGAATCTTAAATCTTATAAATGAACAACTTGATACTTATCTAGCTAATTAAAGTATATTTCCTGAAAAAACTATTCTATACAATAATGAAAGTAATGGGAAAGCTGAAAGAGTGAACCACATCTTTTTCAGAAAGATCTCTATCTTTATTAAGTGTAAGTGAACTACCATTAAAATTTTGGGCCAAAGTCATTAATCTAGTACCCAAGTGTCTAATGTAACCCAATGTAAAAGAAAAAAAAAATGCTCCTTGAAATTTGGAGTTGAAAACCGAAATTAAATTATCTTAAAAGATTCGGTTGTGTGCCTTATTTTCATGTTAAAAAAAAAAAAAAATCTAGGAAGATGGATATAATGTTAGAATATGCTAAGCAAGAAAGGATGATCGAATTTATGACATTAAAAGCCAAAAAATAATAGAAGAGAAATCAGTTAAATTCCACGAATCTTTAAAAGGTAGTACTTATTTGGAGAAAATAAAAGCAGAAACTTTGGATATTAATCTGCTGACTGAAACTTCACCAACAACATGTGAGATAAATTGAAGAACAAAACATGAAATATCTAGTTTAGAAATTCCTACCGAATCACCAGAGGATGAAATTAGTAACTCGTCAATTCTATATCATATTAGAACTTCAAGCCAGAGAGACACTTTGAGGGATGAAAATGAAATATAAGATGTTGAATCAAATAGTAATAATGCCATTAATCAGATCCCAATCTGAGGCTCATAGACTCAAATCTAAACAAATATCAGCTAATGTAATTTATGAGATTCTGAATACATATTTAGAGGTACAAAATAATGTTGATTGGTAGAACTGGGAAATAACAATGAAAAATGAATTGGATTGGTTTAAATTTGGGAAATAAGAAACAGACCTGCAAAAACAAAATTAATAAAAAGCAAATGGGTTTATTCTTTAAAACAAGATAATTCTGGTAAAACAAAACACAAAATGAGACCTTATAGCAGCAGATTTTAATCAAATAAAAAATGAAAATTATTTTGTCTCCTATCCATACGTTTTAAACATGGAATCTTTCAGAATGTTAACTGCGCTTGCATCTAAGCTAAATTTATTTTTAAAGTTTTTTGATGGTAAAACTGTGTAGTTATACAATGATGTTGAAGAAACTGTTTATATGTTACCTTCACCTGTTATGAAGAGTAAATTGGAGATGAAAAAGGTTTGTAAGTTGCAAAAGAGTATTTATGGTTTACTACAATCTGGTAGAAATTGATATATGATTATAAAAGATAAATCAGAAAAATTTGGATTGATGCAATTGGCTTCTGACAATTATATGTTCATGAAAACTTTTGTTAAAAATATTTATATATTATGTATGTACACAGATGATTTAGCAATTTTTTCTATTAATGTTGAAATGTATCAAGAGATTGTAAATAGTATCCAAACCATATTTGAATTACTTGGGAACAAAAAGGATTTTTTAGGTATAGAAATATATATGCTGGGATGAAGCAAGTTATCTATTTTTCTCACTTAAGAATATCTGTGTGGTTACGCTGCATTCTGGTGCATTCCTCCTGCAAACTGCTTAATAACATGCTGTGTGCATAACCATCAACATCTTTGTTCTTTTCTTTTCTAATAAATGTGCTACCTTCAAGAACTAATCTTGAGATTTATATATATTATTGAAGAGTAGCAATATATATATATATATATATATTTGTCCGTTATAGGTGCAGTATCCTGTTTATTGGACTATGAAAGAATGGGTTACAGGATTTAGTAAATTGCTGGATTTCCTGTCCATTAATAAAGTAATCTTTGGTTTTTTTACTTGATTGTTTTGTTTTTTGCCTGGTGTGTGTTAATAAAATGTTTGTATTTCATTTTGAATTTGTAACCCTAATTTTGTTGAATTTGAGAAAGTATAAAAATTAAAAGATTACCTAAGCATTATTGCACATCATTTTTCTTGTTAATGTTAGAAAAGAATTGACTTTTAAAACATTATACCTGTTTATGAGTTCATTTTTGAGATCAAATTAATATTTATTTCCTCACAAGAAAATATAAATAAATTAAAGAAAAGAAATGTGTTTAATAGTTTGTCACTATTAGTATTTGAAATTTTGAAGAAAATTGATATTTGCCTACATTTTTTTTTTCTGTGTTTTTCTCCCCTGATCTGTTTTTTTTACTTTATTATTTAGTATCAGGTTTCTAGTTTTTTTGGAGGAAGGAAGAATAACATGAACTAAAATACCTGCTTTTTGTGTGAGAATAATGGATTTTCAGAAGTTTGAATTAATTTCATTTTCATTGAGAATTATATCTATATTTTATTTAATATCATAAATAGTAAAATATTTCATTGTAATTTGGATTTATTTAATTTTTGTAATTGTTTGCAGGTTCATTTATTTGGTGCTTCCCTGGGGGGATTCTTAGCTCAAAAGTTTGCAGAGGCTACTAATCACACTTGTACAGTATTATCTATCATACTTTGCAACAGTTTCACAGATACTTCAATTTTCAACTTTTCAAACACTGCTGTATTGTAAGTATTTGTTAATATA
The DNA here is from genome assembly GCA_026289955.1 of Argiope argentata. Taxonomy (NCBI): domain Eukaryota; kingdom Metazoa; phylum Arthropoda; class Arachnida; order Araneae; family Araneidae; genus Argiope; species Argiope argentata. Next base: position 4,461,965 of record JAOUZG010020842.1, read on the forward strand.
TGAATAAAGTTGTTAAATGAGTTATGTTTTATGTTTGAATATTAATTTTAATATATTCATAATGAATTTAAATTTTTTATTCTTTTAATTTTAGAATTTCAGAAATGCTTTTTGTACTGATATTTCATTAATAACAACCATAAATGTATTAGGATTCATATTCATCATAATTATTTTTTCTAGTTAATTATTATTAAGCAGATTCCAAAATTTTTAGGAATTTTGAAAGTGTTATCAGAATGGCAAATTTTAAGATACATATTCTTCTTGACATCATTTTCAATTGGGAATGGTATTAATTTATGTTCTTCTAATGTTAATAATGTTTAAACAGACTTAATAAGATCACAAATTGTATCAGCTTTAAAACAAAGCATGAAATCTTAACTTTATACTTTTTTTAATTGAAGCAGTTCTACTTGCGAATTCGCAGTATAAATCCTAAATCGCATTGTAACTAAAATGGATAATATTTAAAACAATATTAAACTTTAAAAAACAATTGAATAATTAGCAATAGATTCTTAACCCCCTGACTTTTGAATTTATTTAACTTCCCAATTAGATGACACATCCTATCTTGAACATATCTATTTTAATTCCTATTATGATGCTACAAGCTTTAAGATATTGAAGTGTTTATGATTCTTACATTTTAAGTTACTGAAAATTTTCACTTAATTGCAGATTTAAAACTAAATATTCAATAATTCAATGTGCGTGTCAGAGATGTCATTGTATGTTAAGTGATTGATTGTCAACCATCCCATTTTTATTTTCATTTTAAAATAGACAGGTAAGCATAGGAATACAAAGGCACATAAGAATTTTGATTGAACATAAAGTATGCAAAAGCAGGAACTCTAAGACAAATGATAAAAGCTTATTAAGTTAATTTAAAAATCATTTTTTAAACTGCAGATATTTTGTTTTACAACTAGAATTGATATTAATATAAAAAATAATAAAACATGTAAAAGAGTGTAATTAAATGTATGTAAATAACAAATAAGAACGATTAAAATATCTGTTTTAAACTTAATTTTGGTTTTGTCTTCAACATTGGACCAGAAATTTTGTATTCTAATTCTTCTAATTCTAGATAATTAAGCTTTTAAAAAATCTGAATTCTGCTTTAAACAGCTTCAAATATAT
>JAOUZG010020842.1:4463219-4479660 GCA_026289955.1 Argiope argentata
ACTCATTTTAATTGAAATAAATTCATTGTTACTCCGATTTGATCTCAATTAAGTGGATGATTTCAATTATGTTGGAAAGTTTTAGTTTCATATTTTTTTATAGGTTTTGGATGTTTCCCTCAGTTGTTCTGAAAAGAATGATTATGGGTAATTTCAACAAAGGCTATGTGGAACCATTAATTGCTGATTCTATAGATTTTATGGTTGAAAGGGTATGAAATGAATTTTTAAATTTAAATTAATTCTATTTTAACTGAAAATAATTATTTTTTGTAATTAAATAATAAATAAAAATGAACTAAATATATCAAAATTATTATTATGATTCGTACACATATCAAATTGCATCAATGTGTTACTTAATTTAAAAAATGAGGTTTTCCTATATGTGAATAGTTTTTTTATACCAAAAATGTGCAATAATGTTAATTTTTTTTTGCTGGTGCTTCCTCATATAAATTATTATACATTTTTTTCTCCTTTTGTTTTAGTTGGACAGTTTATCTCAACAAGAACTTGCATCTCGTCTTACGCTAACATGTATGAATTGTTATGTGGAACCTCAAAAACTGACAGGAATTCCTATAACCATTATGGATGTAAGTTTTTATAGATTTAAGGTGGTATTGAATATTTTCTGCTTATAGTTACTAATAAAAAATTTATAGACAATGATTTTCTTAACAGTTTTTATTTTTCTACATAGTTGTTTTTTTAAGTGGAAAATTTTATTTACACATTGAAGCATAGTAACACTTTGCTGAGTTATTAATTGTATATTTGAGTCTATGCATTGTACTTTCTTTACATTATTCATTTCTATTTCAAAATTTATTTATTTTTGTATGTTTTTATTTATTTCCATTTTAAGATATTTTTTACATTTAGTACCTCTAAAACTTATGGATATGTTAAGAGAAATTCTTGCACAAAAGTATTCAAATTCTTTTGTTTAAGATTAATATTACATATTTATATCAAAAATTAGGTTTTTTTTGTATATATATATATATATATATATATATATATAGGAAGATTTTTAAATTCTTTGCAATTCTACATGGCTGCTTTATGTACTTTATAGTAAAAATAGAATTTTTCATACGTTTGCTGTGTATGTTGAATTCATTAACATGACGTAGATAATATCTGACATTTTGATTGAAGTTTTCCGCATAAAATTATGGATTAAGTTATATTTAGAACTTCGAAGGGTTTTTAAAATTAATTAAATTAGATTTTATTTTTACGATTCTCTTGATTGATGAAATTTGCTGAAAATTATTATTCTTATACTGTTGTTTTTCATATTTAAAGTTTACATACAGGTATCAGATTTATGCATTAAATATATCCTTATATGCGATTTTTCTCATCTATTGTTTTATGTTATATTATTATAGTTTAGACAGGTTCTTTGATTGAATGGACTGTAAGACAACACAAATAGAAATTATTTACATTAATTATTTATAAATATTTATATTTAATTAAACAAGAACAAGCTGATCTTCACTAGATTATTACAGCACACTTACTCAGAGTAAATAAAAAATTCAAAATGTTATGTAACAAATCTGCTTAGATTCTCATTATCTGTTGGAATTTCATCATAGTTATAAAAACCAATGATTTTATACGACATTTACTCAATGAAAGCACAAAATCAACTCCTTGACCATTGTTTTAAGCAAATTTTTTATATGTTAGAAGATTGCCTTCCAATTTTTTTTTTATCAAAGAGTACAATTTTCTGTCGCTAAGGCTTTAAAAATCGTGGAAAAAATCCAAGGTACTTTCAATTTTCAGAAGACAATAAATATTGTTTTCAATCATGAAAATAGATACAAAATTTTAAAATTTTGTTCTTGAATGCTGTAGTCATTTTAAACCAATTTTTCAGGTGTTTGATGACAGTGCATTGAGCTGTGCTGCTCGTGAAGAGCTCTACAAATTTTATCCAGATGCCAAGAAAGCTCATCTTAAAAAAGGGGGCAACTTCCCATATTTGAGCTGCAATGAAGAAGTCAACTTACATATTCAGGTATAATTTTTTTTAAAAAATGTGACATTTTATTTTCCATTAATTTTTAATCATTTTTTTCTGTTGTGCAAAACTAAGGAATATAATCTTGTTAAGTTAGTTTGTGTAAAACTAATAAGTTTTTTCTTTTGTTATATGCTACAGAAAAGTTATATAATATACTATAATAATGTAACAGTGAGACTTTATTTATTACACCTTAATTTTCTTGTCAGTATGCTTTAATCTTACTGAAATGCTGTTGAAGTAAATGGATATCAATATTTTTACATTAAATTTGAATTCTTAAGGGAAATAACAAGTCATTTATTTAACAGATGGACACTATGAATATATTTAAGAGAAACATAACAAGTATTTCATCGGAAAGCTTACTATGTTAAAGATAAATTTGAATATGTGTCCATTTGCATTTTATAAGTGATATCAAAAATACAAGAAAAAATCAAAGCTAAGAATTGAGATTGTTAATATTATATTTTGTGAATTATCTATTTTTTTTGAAGCACTACTATTACATTTTTAAAAATGTTAATGATTTTTTTTGTGTGTGTATATGAATAACATTTTTCTAAGATAGCTAAATTATGAGATAAATATAAGGGTTTGGTTCATTGACACTTTTATTATTTTTATAAGTATTTTAAAACTCATATAACAGGCAGTTTCATTCATAAATTTTTTCTGATTTTTTAAAGTAAAACTCAGATTGAGATGAGATCACTGACTTATATTTATGTAGGTATATGAATATTATTAATAGTCTGCATACAAGACTCTTAGAATAGTGTAATTGATTATAACTTGAAGTTACAAATTTTAATGCTGTGCTAAATTTGAAGAGCAAAAGAACATAACAGATTTGTTATGATACCACCAACTTTCATCATAAACATGATGATTGTAAAATGAGCTAGTAAAAAAATGAAAAACAAACCAACTGTTTTGTAATGATTTAAGAAACAGATATTGAAGTATTTTCAGAAGCAGTTAAATTAGTTTAAATTTCATTACAATAAGGAAAATATTGTTGCACATTAAATAAAAAATGATTAAAAAAGATAATATTTCATGTCTGTAATCATTCTAGTGAAATTTTTCTGATTTTTGAAATAGTGTAAACATAATTTTTTGTGATATTAACTTTTGACATTAATTAGAAAAAGCGTAAAATTTCTTTTAATTTTTTAAATTGAAAAAAAAAATTCTCTGACATATTTATTTTTATTTTCCTAGTAATGTTTGTTCTAGACATGACATTGTATATAAATTGACCCTTTTCCTTTTGCTTATGGGTAACACAACTTCTGAATCTGATTTTTTTTCTTATTATCACTTATGGACTGTTACAAAGAGTTGGCATTTCTTTCTCCCAAGTCAAGGTGGCCAGCTGACTTGGAAAACTAGGAATCATCAGATAATTGTGGGAGGTTGGGAAAAACCAATAAAATTTATCATAAAACTAGAAAGCTTTTTAAAAATCAGTAATTTTTATTGAACATGAGAATTTGCTAATATTATTTCATAAGTGGAGTGGAACATCACTGGCAATTAAAGAAAAAAAAACTTTTACTGATAATCTTAAACAGACTATGGAATAGAAAGATTAACCACCAATCTAATTTAATTCATAATATAAAATATTTTTGTAGAAAGTTTTTATTTACTTTTTTTACAGAACACCAAGTTATAAACTTAGCAAAAATGGTTTTGCATACTGTGGGTAAAGGCAGCTTTACTAAAGCTCAGCTCCAGTTAGGATTTTGAGCTTTAATGGGTCCCTTTTATTTAAGAACATATATATGGAGCTATCCCTCCTTTTTCTTCTTTCTCTCATGGAATTGATCATACTACATGTTAAGAGAGCAAAAGTATAAATTTTATTATTCAAAACTTGGCTGTAAAATTTTGACTCATTATAATTCCAAATTAATTTATTTTAATAAAATAAGTAATTATTTTTTAATGTCTTCTTTAAGATTTGTTTGTTGAATTATGAAGTATAGGAAGACGTTATTGCTATTTTTTCTTTAAAACATTGTTTTATTTTTATTTGATATTTGATCAAATCGAATTGTTTTGATTTATATTTTTTACTTTTACAATATCAGTTTTCTCATAGCTTCTAATAGTCAATAATGAATGTTGACTTATACAGAGAATTACATACAGAAAAGAGCTATGTCACGAGAAATTTAGAATTTTTTTTTTCATTGTAATATTACAACGATTATAATATATTATTTAAAAGAATTATTCGTTATGAACGGGTTACTAATTGTATTAACTTACAAACATGAATGAATGCATTAGTAATAATTAACCCTTTGCACTAGGAAAGGTAATTTGATGTATAATTATTCATCTAATTTAATGATTTGCTCTGAAAAATAAATGTACATAATTGTTTTGTTATATTTTTCTGAAAAATTAATCCACATCTTGTTACCATTTTGTAGTCATTTTAACATTCAAAATTGAAATAAAATGTCAAAATGATGCACTATCTTGAATGGTAAGCGAATCACCATCCAAGTACAATTGGTTAACGTCTGTATATTAAATGAGAAGTAAACCATATCCAACTTTACTTTGTTGAATTACATTTTTTAAAATCTGATAAATAGATAATTAATTGTCTTTTAAATAATTTTTGCACAGAATTTTTTTTCCATGATTTATTTACTAATCATATGCAAAACTCTAAGCATATTTTTCAAAAATGGTACAAATGTAATGAATAATTGAAATTCTCAGCATTTTTTAAAATTCTCATCATGTTTTCTAAGTATTATCAATATAGTGAGAAACTTTATTCTTTATTTATATTGCAATTAAGATTTGAACTACATTAAGTATATATATTATTGATTTTGCATGTAGTATTTGCAATATTCAAATACTTAATTATCTTTTTAATCTATGGGATAGAAAAACAGTATAACTTGTGTGTATGCAAGAGAAGAAATTTACATTTTGCAAAACTAGTTTCAAACTTTGACTTGTGTTAAATTACTATTATTTCCTCAATGAAAGTTTTTATTTGTATTATGTTCATAAATAAATGATTAAAAAAGTTGTTGAAGTTTTATTTATTATGCCTTATAACTATGTAGCAGAATAATTTATTCAGTGTCTTAGTATTTATTATCGTCTCCTACAAAATCAGTTAATTATATTTTTACTGGGAGGGGATCAAATGAAATTATGATACAATGTCACTTCTAAGATTCAGAAAAGAACACCTTAAAAGAGCAACCTGTTTTTTAGAAAAGTTTTCTTCCATTTTGTCATTTTTTATCGAGAGAAAAATTACGGAACTAGAAGAATAATAAGCATGATTATTTATGTTTTTTTTCTGTATAATTATTTAATAATATCTGATGAAAATTTAGCTTTTTTTTAAAGATAGAAAATATTTTTTGATGTGCCTTTTGTATTCTGTAGCTGTACTAATTTTGTGAAAAGACAAATTTTACTACTACAAACTAAAATGGTTCTCATGATAATTTTATTATATTCCAGAGGTATTGGTGTATTCAAATGTAGAAAAAAATGCAGTTTAAAATTATCTTACATGCTGAAAAAGCGATGGCCTTTTTATGTTAATATCTATATTATTGAGCATACCTGAAACATATATTTGACAATTTTTTGTTAAATAAATTTAAATAGTGTTTTTCAATCAATTTTTTTTGTATCTACCTTTTTCAGAACATTTTGCAGTTACAGTAGGATGATGGATGCTAAACTATACTTATGTTATTTTAAGATACAAAGTTTCTTTTTTTTGAGAGACAACAACAACAAAAAAAGCATATGGGCAGGGGCATATCCAGAACTGTACTTTCAGATAAAAATTGAATGTTAAACATTTATTTCTCAAAAAAGTCTTTAGAAAAATAAGACATATTTCTTAATATGTTTCCCATGACTAATAATGTCATTAAATGCAAATTTATTATGCGTAATCATCCATATCATGTATAGGTAGCAGAATATGTTTTGTTATGCTTATGTTGTTTCAGTGAAATAACATTGTCGTGTTACTCCATAATAATCTCATATTTACTACTATCCTCTTTAAGAAGACCCTTTTTTATGTTCTTTGGGACCATGCAAATCAAATTCTTTTTGTTTGTATGATACGGAAATGTAATTTTTGCAGAATACATAGATTACAATATTTTTAGAATCAAATTTGAACATTCTCGAAGTCATTTGTTTTTCTTTTATGTAATAATTTTTAAGATTTCAAGCACTTTATGTATAAATTTATATATTTTATTGTAGAATTAGACATATTTTACTTCTTTATGCTTGTTTTTATCATAATTCATTTTTTAAAATGTTCTATAATTCAAGCCTTTGCCATGTCTAAAAATGCTTGAAAGTACAATTAAATTTGGATCACTTGTTTTTAACTAAGCCAGCTTTTTATAATAAGTGACACATATGTAAAATGCAATGGCTAATTATAAGGGAAATGATTTGGATTATTCATGCTTGGTTTTAGAAATGATAAAAAATATAAATTTTTAAACTTGACTTTGTTTGAAAATTTTATGCAAAAATAATTATTAATTCTTCTCTTTTTTGCTTAAATATTGCTGTGAATAATTTGAACTCATTGCAATTTGTTTTTCAGATTCATTTGCGATCTTTTGAAGGCACAAAATATTCTGCTTGTGATGGGCCTTCTAATTCAAGTTCTTCAGATAACACAATTGAAAAATATTCATAAATCTATTTTATGCCATGCCACTTACTTTTTTATTGCTTACATATTTTTTTAAAAAATAAATGATTTTGTTTAGAATTTATTCATGTTGTAATGAATGGGACTGGATTAATTTTAACTGTGATAAGTGTTGAAACTGTGACAAAAAAAAAATATTTTTTTTTGTACAGTATTTGGATTAGTTGCTTTTTACATGATTGCACAAACTGTTCTATAAATAAAAATTTCTGCTTTGATAATTTGTTTTATTTTCAATGATCCAAAGACTGGAAGAAGAAAGAATTTATTAAAATCTAGATTTGACAAAAAGATAAAAAAAAATAAATAAATTACAAGCTTTTTCAATACTTTCATAAAAGGAACTATTTTAAATTTCTTGAATCCAAGTTGGTGTGATGTTTGTATTAAAAATACATTATTCAAATCTTCTTCATAAGATAATTATTATTAATCAAGTATATCAGAATTAGTAGCATTTTTATTTTAGAACTCTTAACTAAACTCAGTGATGCTACAAGTGAACAAAGGCTTAATGTGCCCACATCTGCTTTCTTGACTGAGAACCCTGGGGGGCAAGGCATATGAACCAGTTAGATGGTCAGCCTAATGCAGAAACTTCAATAATTAGTTCCCAAGCCTGCATGGTTCTCAGTTTATGGATCCACTGAAGGGGGTGAAAGGCTCAGTCTATCTTGCCTAACCCAAGGATCAAACCTCTGGCTTGTGCGTTGTTAACCACTACACCACCAGGCCATAAAGAAATATATTACTCTATCATTTTAGAATAATAGAGTAATATATTTCTCTGTGTGATTACTTGCATAGTTTTTTTGTGGGTATTTTTGTTAATAAGAAAATGAATGCTTAAAATAATGTAACTACTTAATAAGTAAATGTTGCAGTAACTCATAAAAAACAGAAAGAGTAACTCATAAAAAGTTACTCTTCTGTTGTTTTATGTTGCAGTAACTCATAAAAAGAACAGAATTAACTGTCAATGTCAGTTAATTGCTAAATAAAAATCCAAAATATTTAGATCTTTTGGGCATGATTAATAAATAAGGAGACTGAGAATATTTCACAGTATTATTAATTCAAAAATATTGCAAGATTAAATGCCAACTCTTTAAATCTGTCAAGAGCTGTTTTGTAGCCATTGCATTTACTGTCACTGCAATCATTGTCTTATTAAAGCCATTGTTCTTGCAGTACTTAAAAAAAAAGTTGCACAAAGATGTAAAGGTTTCATGGGAACAGATCTGAATAATAGATAACTAATCATTTTTCTCTTGAACTTTCTGACATTCCCTTTTCTTGTGTCTTTTAGCTCTATGTAATCTAGTTTTAACATTCAGTAGGAAGAACTATTAGAAAATTTACAAGGATGATACAATTTAATTGCAGTTTTCTATATTTGTTAACATTTCACAATTTTACTTAGCGCCGACTATAGCCCCATGCTTCAGTAATTCAACAAGGAGTAATTGTTTGCAGTCAAAGAAAAATGAAAGTGTTATATTGCCAGCATTAATAACGGAAGATCTAAACAATTTTATGCACAACACCAATTATTAGCATAATTACAACAGTTGAGATAAAGTGATTCCCAAATTTGCTCAACCTAAACTTTATTGTATGTCTCCAAAATATATTGAATTTGCAATCATTTGTTTGTTTTTTTAATATACATTTAGAAATTATAAAAAGATGAAATGTGTAAATGTTAATACAAACCTATTTTGAATGTAAGAATTTCAATAATAATAATAATAAGGTATGAATACATTTTTTCTCCCTCAAATTTACTAAATAACAACTCTTATGTTAAACAAAGAATTAGCAAGACTTCCATGAATAGATACATCACTGGGATGAATTTATAAATAAATAAAAGCAGCATTAAAAAAAGTTGCTGAATAAAGAAAATATAGTTATTTAAAAATAGGGCGATATTTTAAAATTAACACAAGATAGTTGTAATCATCTTACATCCATGTTATACAAAACATTAAGCTAATCAAATAACAAACTATTAGACTATAAAAAATGAAAGTTGTACTTGCTATCAATAACTATGTAAAAAATATCTTATCAATTATTAAACTTCTATAAAAAGATGGAATATAAATAAAAAAAACTACAGTGAAGACACAATTTTTCCATTTATGATAATTTAATCTATTTTGAAAAAGAAAGTCAAGTGGCCTTTTTATTAATGTGACTATCATTATTACTGTTGGAATTTCCCTGACTTTTTTTTCAGATTTATCTAATACCTTCAGAACCTTTTTTTTTTTAAATTACTGCTCAATACCTTCTTAACTCTCGCTCTTGTGTAAATGAAGGGCTGCTGTTTTCAATAGTAACATGACAAAACAATTAAAACCAATTCATTTTTTTACCTGGAAGATATTTTATATGCCAGAGGCAATAATAGTCTACTTTAATTGTAATTTCAGATAGTTTATTTTCAAACAGGTGGTAGCATTAATCGAATATGTGTACTTGTGATATGCATTTTGTAGTCTTAGCCCAGAGCCCAGTTACTTCGATACACATGGCCCACTTGAATATGCAAAGTTTGTGTCCTGTGTTAAAATTTATTATTTAATATTGTGTTCATTATGGAGTGCAAAGTTTGTTGCTCCAAGAGAGCCAAAAACAATAAGAAATACAGGAAGGAAACTCGATGCTACTAACCAGATTGTGATGCTGGCCACTGAATCTCAGGCTTTGAAATTTACCACACAAGATAATTAATCTTTATTTATATTAGACGCAAGATTAATAAAATTCTCTATTAATTTTTAAAAGACATTCTTAAATTTTTGCTGCTTGCTGGAAAACCAACATTCAGTTAAAATGAGCCTAAATGTTGGTTTTTCATAAAATTTTATTATTTTAATCTAAAAAATATCGAAAATTAAAAATTGAATCCATATGTTGTTTGTACACTTAATTTTATATAATTTTCTTAAATAAAAAAATTAGATATTTTTATGACGTTTTCTTGAAAATGATCTGATCTTTAAGGGATTAACTGAATGAAAAAAAGTGGGTAGGTAACACTTTACTTTTAAGAATAAAATTTAATGCTCAGAAAATATATATGTTTAAATGCAATAAATTAAATAAAATTATTAATTCCCCCATTGTAGTTTCAAAAGTTAACTTAAACAATTTTACCTTATAAAAACTGTTTTAGTTAATGCTAAACCTTGTCTAAATCGAGACTTGGTCAATAAAGCTTGAATTATACTATCAATGCTAAGAAATGGTGTAAACGAATGATTTTTAAAAATTAATATATTCTGTATAAAAGTAAGGTAAATAATAAACTTGTTAACAGGCACAAAACAGCCAGCATGACTTGAATCCAAATACATTAAAAAGATTAAAATGAAGTCTGCTAAGTATATTTCAATGCATCATGTCAGAACATAATTTCTTAAATGGCCTAGCACCACATGCTCGTGCAAGTTAAATTATGTTTATATTCATTTTAATTATTTCATTGAATTAGTAACTTCAGTATTGCAAACGATCCAAAATTTTTTGTCTCACATTTATTGGTTAAAAAAAAATCACATTTCCTATTTATTTCATTTCATACAATTTCGTGCTCAAAATGACATTTCTCTTGGTTTTATTTGTTGTAGTAATTAACTTATTTTTTTAAATCGGAGTTTTTGTAAATGTAATGACAACATGTTATTAAAAGCTGACTTTTTGAGATGCTCACGCAGATAATAAAATTTTTATTTTTCGCCTACTGATTGTTGATATAATAAGCCAGATCCAAGGGAGTGGTTCTACAAACTTGAACTTCCTGCGATCCCCCTATCAGCTAACCATCCTGATCAATTACTGAATTTGCTTTAGAATGCAATCAGGATTAGGTAAAAATTAGTTATTTACTAATAAAAATCAATTCATCTTAAAACTTTTGAATCAGTTTGCATAAGTGCAAAAAAGGAATCAAAAGAACAAATAGTTGTCCTTTAGATTTTAATTTTTCAAATGTAATGCAATATTAACTTATTTATTTTAATAATAAAATTGTCTAAAATATTTCATTGCTTTTGAATCATATGAATATATTTTCAGCTCAGATTTAATTTATTGAAAACGATTTCTAGAAACATATTCTGTTTAAAAGTTAAAATTTTTAAATTCCTTATTTGCACTATTTCAAAACCTTTTTTTAAGGTAATTTCTCTTTATATTTACAATTTTTGTTGTCAATGGTTCGGCTTATAGACAAAGAATAAACACAATAAGAATGTTTGCTTTTATACAAATGGATATATTTCAAATCTCAAAACGAAGACAGGATCATTCACAGTTATATAAATAAAAAAATACCTCGCTGTATTATATATATATATATATATATATATATATATATATATATATATATATAATTACAATTATTTTCACATTTCCATGAAAGTTTCAAACAAAAGAAAAAAAAACGATATTTAAAATTCAATAATGATTGTAAGATATGTCATGCAAAAATGGATCATTTTACAAATTAACGGAAATTCGATATGCTCCTAACAAAAAGCTATTTGAACAGTTGCTTTCAGTAAATCAAATAAATAATAAAAATATTCTTTCACTACATTTTTGTTCATAGAGGCTAAAATAATAAAAAGCTGGATACCCCTTTTTTTACTAACGTGAAAAATTTAAAGCATGATAAAATTAGGGGGGAAAAAATCTATAATGTTATTAAATTTTTTTTTTTTTAAGTCTGCAATTTTGTTAAACAGAAAAAATAAAAAATTTCATTGTTCTCTCATTTCTAGAATAGTATCACAAAACATGACCTATCGCAAGATACTGTTTTACATTATCAATGATTAGAACATTTTTTACTAAACATAACACACAACATTTCAAAATAGTATATTTTTATATTAACTTAATATTTTATAATACTGCTATTCAGGATTTTTTTTAACAAATCAAATCTAGGATTTTCAACTGTTTTAATATATGATAGCTGAACTGTGAATTAAGTGATGATTATGACAACTTATAGAATGACATAATTAATGATAAATGTTCCACAAAGAATTTGATTATTTACAATGACCAAATAAAATAAAGAATGCTAAATTACATTCTTTATCATCTATAGCTGAAATAGCCATTTCTTTGATTTTCCATATAGCTGCTTTCTAAAGGCTCTGTATCACTTTCTTCATTATCATTTTCATCAAAATCTTCAGAATTATATTGCAGTAACTCTTGATCAGTATAGTGACTGCCTGTTTCAATAAACTCAGCAAATCTAAAATATATTTAAAAAAAAGATTTAGAATTTTGTCGTGAGAAATATGTAAATAATAGCAGTTGTTTAATGGATTCCAATAACACTGAAAAAAAAAATGAAGTTTAAATAACAGCCTTTAAAATAAATTTCACAGTATGAAACTAGAAAAGTTTTTTATCAAAGGGGAAAAAATCTATTACTAATAAAAAAAATTGCTTAAAACATTGGTTATTTTTTTTTACAATAATTTTTTTGTAATATTGTTTATTACTTCTACTCAAACTGAATTAGAAAATGTTACACCCAATGATAATTTTGATAAGATTTTGCAATTTTACTATCCCCAAATTGTTATTGCATTTATCGGATACCAAATACATACATACATAAAAAAATCATTACATTAATCTCAATTATCAACAGTTAAAAGTATATATTATTTTTTGTTACAGTAAATAACTTTAAAATCCTTTAAAAAAGAATACACAGCCATTTAAAATCTAACTAAATATCTTACAATACATATATTAATTTTTAAAAAAATATTCTTTAAAGCATTTAAAATCATACAACATACAATAGAAAAATTACCTTTTAAATTTGTCAATGTGACAAAAATAATTTCAGTGTGATAAAATGCTTTGATGATACATGTTAAAATTTTTTTAATTTTAAAATTAAACTTCTAAGATTTTGAAAAATGTGTGGGTCCATTATCAAAGAAGTGTCTTCATGCCAATTTTCATATTCTTTACTTCATTAATTTTTTTGCCAATTAGAAAAAAATCTTTATAAGTTTAGGCAACGTTGGAAAAAATCTGTAGGTATTACAAAAAGAGAGGGGAAGTCCATTAAATCTCCTTAAAATGTTAAATAATAGATTCAGTAGTATTTTTTTTATAGATGAAACCTACACCTGTCAAGATTAATTCAATGATCATGAAATAAATAAAAACATTAAAAAAAAAACACCATGAAAGAAATAACGATCAATGAAAACTTATGGTTGCAACTTAAAATTCCAGCATACTGGATTTTATGCCATCGACTAATGTAATCACATATAACAATGAATTGCAATTGAATACAGTACAGTAAAATTGATTTACCCTAAGATTGATTCCTTAAATAAGATTGATCCAAAATGATGCAACAATGAGAACAATGACTGAATATGTAACAGATTAGAGTCTTCAATGTCAGTGCTTTTATTGTTTTTTTTAAATGTTAGATATACTTCTTTGACTCAACAAATTCAATCAAGTGTATTCCTATTTTCTATTCATTGGAATAATTAGCAATTTTTTCTTTAACAATGCATATAAAAGGTTTCCTTTTTCAGGTATAACTAAAGCAAATTCCTTACCAATTTTTAATTTCCCTGAAGTTTGAATATTTTTCGAGTTACAACAAATAGGATATAGTGAGTATTTTGTACTGATCCATTGAGACAACCTTCCTAGTTTTTTCAATAAATAAGGCAGATTGTAGAAGAGATCATGGAGGGAAAAAAAGTTATTAGATGTAATTTTAATATGTGCTATCATCTCTGATTCTATTTCACTTTGGTTTCCTTCTACAAATTATTCCTTTTTCTTGATACATCTGCTAAACAAACCTATCTTGACTTAACACAACACTGTTAGAAATATGGAATATTATAGCCTTTGAAAATTAATTGGGTAAAACTATGAAATCCTAAAAACATACTCGTTTTGTATTCACAGATGAACACAGGTTAAAATTTATTTAATAATAAATACTTACTTTGAATTGAAAAGAAATTATTAATTTTAAGCACCATTTTATTTTCAAACCACCTTACTCATATATTTGAAATCTAAGTTGAGATTATCTTTGTTCAAATTATAAACTTTCATGCCCTTTTTTTAGCCTTATTTCAGTTTCAGTTTTTTCCTTTGATAAGTTCTCAATGACAGTTTCCAAGGCACTAACTAGTAATCCTCTTTTAACACATATAACAAAAAATGTTATAACATGCAATAATATTTAATGTAGTAATTACTTACATTTACTATTCAGCTATTCATTAAATAGATTGCAGCCAATAATATATGATTATATGTTATCATAAATTGAAAAAGTAAATGAAATAACTTTAAATCTGAAATAATTGATAAAGAGTAAAAAATTCATTTTTTATGAAACCATATAAATACAAATAAATGAAGTATAGTAAATATTTCTCTACTTTTACATCCTATATCCATCAATACAAAATTTAAGGCTTATTACCTGATTGGATCTTTTAATCTTGTAACTGTTTTCCAAACATTGCAATCTGGACTACTACAGTATTTTCTAAGATTTTCTAATGCTTTTTTAGTTTCAACATTGCCCTGCTCAATAAACTCTAGCTCTGTAAGAAGCCTTACTTTGGGAGGAAATAAGCGATACCTAAAAGATAGAATAATCTTTCAAAACATAAAATATGAAAGGAAATTGGACAGGAGCAATTTATCAAAAGAAAAAAAAAACGCATACAAGAAACAGAATGAATAAATTTCAAATTTTATGTCTATAAGAAAAGTAAATTAAATTCTTCTAAGGTTGCCACTGAAAAAAAAAATTATACATTTTTCCAGTATGTACATTTATGATACAAGAAAATGTGTGAATAAAACCCATGTTAATTTTAATGAAATACGATTTTAAGGAAAGGAAGCCACAATTTAACATTGCTTGAAATAATAGTATATTAAAAGAAGGCTTATATTTACATACAGAAAAAAATTATTAACCATAATTTAGCAAGACAAAATTTATATATTAAGGAGAAAATATATATTAGTTCTTTCATCTTTAATTGTAAATCACACACAGTTAAGAATTTGGGAAAATAAAGCAAAAAATATTTTTGTTATTTTAATACATGTCAACTTAACAACAAAAATCATTAGAAAACAAGTTTTTTTTACAATTATTTATTTATATTGATTTATAAACAATTTAAATGATTTAAAGTTACGAATTTTGGCACAAACATAATTTGGAAAGTGAAAATGTGCCCCTCAGACTAATATTTTAAAAGTAATATCTGGTTATGGAAATCTTTTATAACTTTACAAAATATTGCACAACAAAAATGACCTTCATACCACTAGAAAATTTTTTTCTCTCCCAATAACATTAATTGAGTAAGCATAAAATATTTCATTTTAATTTTATTAAATTTTTAATAATGAAATTCAAACAGTTTTTACCATTACAAATGATAACTTATAGTGGCTTGTTCTTCCATTGTAGTAACTTTTTGCATGTTGAGTGATTCCTTTTTAAAACACAATCTTAATATTATATATATATACAAAGTAATTTTATATATATAAAGTTTTATTTTGGTTACATATAATACTTGTCTATGTTTATATGTAACCAATACTAATGCACTTGTCACAAAAATTACTTTGTGTATTAATCTTTTGTATTACTTTAATTGTGTTAATTGAACTGTAATATATTGTGTTGACTAAACTGTGAAATATTGTTAGAAATGCTATGAAGAGAACTCTATCAATAAAAACTCTATACAGTCAGAAAAAAGATGCAAAAGAAATAAAAAAAATTAGCATCAAACAGAAAGAATAGCCCAGCAGAAAAGCAGGCTTAATCATCATTAGATCGAGGAAATCAATGGTTATATTATGTTTTAAAACTCTTGTTTTACCAAAATAACTTATTACTCAAAAAATTACTTATTTGATGATCATATTTTTTTTTCTTCATTCTGATAACAATTAACATTATAAAAAATTAAATGCAGTACACAATTTGAAGTTATAGTAAATTGATAACTGTGGCATTGCTTGCAAAAACAAAGGCTTTGTTACTATTCCTTTATTTAAAACAAGAAATCCAGTTTTTGGTTTATTCACCCATTACACTATGTAAACAAAATACGTAACATGGTAGCCAAGAGGATATATAGCTGTATTTTAAAATTAAAATAAAATATAAATTCACTCATAACATTTAACTACATACTTTTGCTACTATTAAATAAAATTGCTTTCTTTGGGTATTAACTCCAAAACACGATTATCACTTTTACTTTTATTTCATAGTATATGTAATTTTTAAAAAGGTTTTGTACCCATAGAAATTAGCAGTAGATTGATTCAATTGAATTATCAAATAAGGTGAAATTTTTAAAATAAATAAATAAATGTATAACATTTCAAAACAGGGCAGTTATGATTTTTAAAAAATACTTTGCATATTTCTAAACTCTATTTTTTTCTGTTATATAAACAGAAGCATAAAAATTTATTATGGCTCTTTAAGTTTAAAGCTTTGCATTTTCAGTATATATATATATATATATATATATATATATATATATATATATATA
>JAOUZG010020842.1:4479670-4534099 GCA_026289955.1 Argiope argentata
TATATATATATATATATATATATATATATATATATATATATATATAGTGAAACAATAAATGAAATTTTTTTATGCCATAGTTAAAATCATGAATCTTTTTGTTATTAGATGAAAAATTACATGGGTAAGTAATTTTAGTTATAAGCAAATATCATCTTACATAATGAAGGTAATTTTTAAAGGCTTCTTTAAGAATTATATTTGAAGAAATATTTGTATAATAGAAGCACTATGTATAACAATCCCTGTTAACCCTTCACTGCATTATGTAGTCATTTGGCTATACATTTTTATTTTCATTATAAACTTTACATAATGGTTTCGTGGCAGTATTAATAATATTCAATAATGCTGATTGGATTTCAAAATATAATTTAATCTCCAAAACTTGATTTTTATTCATATTTAATTGACCTGACATTTTATTTGTTCTAATGCTTTGAGGAATTTTTCAGAGAAAGTAACTTATAAATGTAAAATTTAGCCCCTCCCTCCTTTTTAAATTAATGGAGAACCACCTGCTTTCAAACTTCAAATTAATGTTATTTTGTTATCTCATTATATACTACTGAGAAAACAATCACTATAATTCACCATGCTTTTGTCTGATTCTATTAACTGAGGCTTCTAGTAATTATTCTGATAGATTTTACTTTTGTGAAAAGCTATTGCTTTCAAGATGCATCATGCTTGTTTCCTCCTTCATGCTCGTACACTTGTCTAATTAAAAATCTGTAATTTCACTGAAAATTAATGCAAAAGCAATAAATAAATAATAAAAAAATCAAGATTTAGAGCTTTGTCAAAATATGCTCATAACAACAATGAAGTACTAATACAAGTTGTATTTCAAAATAAATTAGTATTTTATAAAAAATGCAATAAAAGAATTTCAATTGCAATAAAAAAGTCAAACGTAAAATAAAATAAAAAAAAAGTCATCAAATTATATAGGAAAGAAAAAACAATTTATTAAAACTGCAAAAATCTAATTTGTCATTGAATGTACTAAAAATTAAAGAAATTAAAACCTGAAACAAATGTTATCATATATTTATATTTTACTTATTTAAATAATAATGAATTAAGATACTTTTCTGTTAGCAGGGCAGCTGCGAAAAATCGCCAAATAGTGTAGAATTCTGTCAAATTTCTTACATAAATTTTAAAGCAAAAAATCCACGCAAAATATAGAATTCCACCAAATTTCCTTGGCAATTTTTCATTGCTGCCCAGCTAATGGAAAAGTACTTTAATTTAATTATATATATTATTTATTTAATTATTTAATTTAATATATATATATTTTCTTATTAATAGAAAACTACCAAAAAATTAATCAAAATTTCTTATTAATAGAAAATCCTAAACAAAGCAATAATTTTATCATAATTTTATAATCAATTATATGAAAATATGAAGGATGGATTAAAATATATGAAAGATTTGATGGGACAATAAATCTGGGATGAACTGCATTCCAACAATAACAACGTTAGAAATTGTGTCCAAAATTAATATTGAAAAAATCATCAAAAAGTTAATTTTCTATATTTTGTTATAAAAAATTGAGTGATAGTATGCTTCAAAGTTATTTAAAAATAGAAAAAAAAATTAATACTATTAAATCTAAAACCAATTAAAAATTTTCTTAGTAAGCACCAGCTACTAATGTAGATATTTTGTGGTTTTAGACAAAGTGCATATCATTCCAACATTTTTAACATTAAAGATGTATTTTAAGCAATTTTTTCTTATTTTACTAACTTTGTGAAAAAGAATTTGTTTTAATATTTTCATCATTATCCAGGCTCATCATAATCCATGTTTCTACACAACATTACAATTATTTTAAAAACTAAGTAAACATACAGGGATAAGGAAAAACATTATACTCAGCAAAGTGTCAATACTATTCTAATATTTTATGATTCATGGAAATTGCAATATTTACAAAATTATATATTTGGTAAAAAAGGTAATAAAAATTATTGATCAAACTGCTTGTGATACCCTCTTAGCCTATAGATCCTAAGTAGTTGACTACTTAGAAATCCACCATTGGTATGCTTTTACCATCATGAAGTAACTATCTGACAAATTTCATGTCCATAACAATAGGGACATGGACAGGCAATTATAATATAAAGAAATGAGTATATATGTTTCAGAAACAAATGAATTGGCTAGCATAAATTGAATCAATTTCTTTTCACATTAACCTCATTTTAGCTGAGATAAAAGAGAATTGGATAGGTGTATAGCATTATCAGATGTTGAAAAAGATTACTTATCTCTACTACTAATAAAAGAATATCTGAATGCGTTGGTTTCAGCAAGTCATGTGGTTTGGCCATGAGCTTTAAAATTTGACACATATATATTTTAGAGGAAAGGAACAATATAAAAATTTATATGAGTAGAAATTTCAGTCATAACCCCTGAAAAAATTATTGAATATAAATGATTTTTACACCATTGTGGATACTTAATGATATAAATTTGTCTTGCCATTTTTCTTTGAATTCTGAAATAAAGTATTTTATTGTGAAAATCAAGGACATCAAGCAATGCATAGGAGATTTAATTGAAATTAAACATAATAATCCCAAATAATTGGTTGGATACCAGAGGGGTGGGGAAGCATGCTTTGAAATAAATTTATTTACTTGCTGTGAAAGATTAATAGCTAGTAGAAAACAATACGAAATAATTTAAAAAATCAAACAGCAAGAAAATTTAATTTAAATGGTGTGCAGCATTACCATATGCGTTGAAAATTAGCAATCCACCTAGTTGGAATAGCAGGTATTGTTATTAGAATCAGGATTATCGCTGTAGACACCTCTCGATATTCAGAACTCAGATAAATTAACAATGCTGCAATAATCTATAAGTAAATAATAAAACATTATCTATAGCATGATATAATCAAGTTTTGAAATAGTGTTTGAAATACGTACAATATTTATCTACAATTGTGTTCCTATCCTTAACATTTTTTTCCATAATTTAATTTTTTGTTTGCTTGTTTATCATCTCAAGTTAGTTTATTAGTAAACAAATTTAAGATTTGTAGTTTATAGTAGTATAGTAGTTTAAGTAATTAATATAGTTTTTCAGAATTTCCCCTCAAATTAAATCATTATTCTTCTATAGTCCATTTGAAATGCATAAAAGAGTATTAATATTTTTTTTAAATATTAATTGCAAAATATATATGATATTTAATTAGAAAACAATAAAAAAATTCCATTCTATTAAAATATTAGATATCATTATAAATCATCAAAGATAACGGTGACATATTCATTATTTGAATAAATAATATAATAATTATACCTGCATAGACCACTGTATTATATTAAAAGTTCTGGCATTTTGCACTGGTCCTAGTCTATAACATACAATAAAACTGATAAAAGCAGCTGCAAGACAATATGCCAAGAGCAAATCCATATATTTAGCAATTATCTCATTCAGATCTTTATATAGCAATTGAAGAATGTACAAAATGAAGGAATATCCAAAGATCAAGATGGCATAGGAAGTAGATTTCTGAAAAGGAAAAAGAATTCCATAAGGCCTCCATTTTCAGAAGATAAATATTTTTCTAAATAAATGCAGTTCACTTTATATATTTCAAATTTAAGATATACTGAGAGGCTATAATTTCTTATCAGTACCCTCTGGAGCCAATTCTGCCAAACAGAGTTCTCAGAAACTTGGTATAGACATTATGCGGGGAACAGGGAAAAGATTTCTGTAACAATAATAATAGATTCTAATATAAATATGTTCACATTTTAAGCATCAGATTCCACTTCTTAAAAATTCTTAATACAAACTTTTGAAATTATAAAAAGCAGCCAGTGCCCAAAAATTAATCTGCATACCTTTCCCATTGTCAATCGCCTTACAAGAGAGAATCAAGTTTTATTCGCAAAATTGTTTTGCAAAATGGCAGCAGTGAGGTAGCTGCATTGTGTGAATATCTTCATTTAAAGGGATTGTGAAAAGGGCCCATTTCAAAGAATGATTTAATGATGATTATGAATTTTGAAGAGACTAGAGACTTGGGCATGCTGTCAAGATGAAATTGTCAATAAAACTGTCAAAGACGTTGTTACTGATGTGGTAGAAAGACCTTTTCACTATTCTTCATCAAATTGGTGTTGATTGGTGTCATGTGAGTTGGCAATCAACAGAATGAAAAATTCTGCAATACAACTTAAAATGGCAACTGAAATAGATCCATGAGGTGCAAATACTACAATCTCAAGTCCACCAAACATGCTATGATTTTGTAAATATTTGTTGATAATGGAAGCTGATGAATCATTAGACTTGATAAATTCTATGGACAAATACGGTACACTTTTCTTTAAATAGAGCAGTTAATATCCAAAATTGCCACATAGAGGGAGCTTTACATTCTAATGCCCAATGCATTTTGATTACAAGACTATATGATGTGAATTTACTGCTGATTCTATGTTTGGAATGACTTTATTTGAAACACACACTTCTTAAAGTATTAAAATATCCTCTTTCATGAGTGTAAGTACAGTGAATTTCGTTGACAGCAGGTCAATTCTGTTTTACAGGACCATTTCTTCCTGCAAGATGGTGTAAGTCCCACATTGAACATCAAAACACAGAATTTCTTTGTGCTAACTTTGGCGAGAACTGGGAATATATACAGCTTTTCCACACGCCTGCCTTAACCCATCTTAAATCTCTTTGAGATAAATAAGGCCTAATTAGTAAATTGAATTTATCTATTAAGAAAGAGAACCACACAATGACGATTAGAAAATAACTTGAAATTTTTATTTAAACGTGGTTACATCTTTTAACCAGAATGAAAAGTAAAAACATACTTATCGAATGACGCACATCTGCTTGAAATACACACACAACGACAACAAAACAACATCTTAAAAGTTCAGTCGATCTCTTTTTTTCAAACATTTAGCTTCTTATTTTACATGTATGGCGATAAACAAAAATTCCTCTTCTTCAATTATATGCAAATAAGAGTAAACTTATCAGCATATCGTTTTAAATTTCTGCTCTTGTGCAACTGCATCGAATTAACTGGATTCGAAAAATTTGAACCCGATTGCGGATGCTGCCAATATAAATAGGAGAATTTTGACTTATTCCCAACCAAATCCTTGTGATTTCTGGAAGTGGAATTTTTTAAAAGATCATATTCATGGAGGACCAAATTTACTTGAGTTGAAATCCAGCATTACATGCTTCAATTACACATAATCTGTTGAGAATTTTTTGAGCTATCATTGAATGGACTATCAAGACATAATTGATGTCAATGGAGCATACATTGAGTGCATTCTGCAACTGAATAAACGATTGGGACTTTTTTTGTACTTATTTAGGGGTTACAATTTGTCTCTGGTAGTCAAAATGTGAACTTTATTATTAATACTGAAATATTTTCTCATGGTCCATATAATGTACATATCAAGTTTCATCAAAATCCAATATACAGAATGGATTATAGAGGTCTAATTAGGGTGACTTTAATTATAACCATCCTATACATTACAAATATATGTTTCGAAAGAGAAATTATCATTTCAATATAGAAAACTGAAAAATATTATCTGTAATAAGCACTTGCAGCATTAGAAGCTATGCTCAAATGCTTCCTGATTTATATTTAATATTGTCGCTAATAGAAAGATCTGTCACACAACAACAGATACCAAGAGCATGAATGTGAAAAAAATTTTACATGTGAAATAAGAGAATGTGCAAAAAAATTTATATACATATGTATAAGCAATCACTTTTACTATTAACAATGAATATGAGTGCGTCTCTGTGCATTTGCCAATTGATCAATAGTTAAAAAATTTTGCACATGAAAGATGAAAAACTGAAACTGAAGAGTGATTTTTTAAATTTTTTTAATACTTAAAAGAGAATTATTAGGCCCTTTTTTTCTGTGATAATTTCCAATAATATTATTGCAAATAAATAAAAATTTAAAAAATTCTCTTCTTAATGACACCAATTTGATCATAGTGAAAATTTTTCCTGAATTAAAAATATTTTTGCCTAATTTCTAACAATGGATTACAGAGTTTTTTAAAAATTTAAATTATCACTTTTTTTAATCAAACATTTAATATGTTTAATTGTTTTATCAAGTATTAGGTATCAAGTATTAAGTAAAGCTAAAGAAGGATTGCATTTAATACTAGCCGCCTTTGGCGACCAGTCGGTTTGCCAGTATTAATGCTTACTAAAATTTTCATATAATATTTTATGTAGCTGTGTCTCATAACAGGTTTTTCACCAAAATATTTTTAAACCAAACAAATTTTGATAGTCATATAATTCATTCATAGTATTATTTTCTTCAGATGTTCTGTTCATTGTATTACTCATCTTTCTCTTTCTATCTGAGCAATGATTGTCCTTGAATTGATATTTTACTTAAATGGCGGAGGGAAAGGTCTAAAATTCTTTGTTTTTATAGAATAAGGAGATTCTAATTTTCATAAATGTAAACATACTAAACAAATAAAGACACAATTGGTTTTCAAGAGATGCGAAAGTTTAAAAACAGCTTGGAAAATGCCGCACACAAGGGAAATAATGGTGACACATACACACCCTTCTTTTCTTTTCTTTTTTTTTCTCTCCTTTTTTTAATCACTACTTTTCTTTTTACAAACCTTTTTTTTCACTTTGTTATTTTTCCTTCTTCCCTGCCCCGAGTTTATTTCCAGCAGGCATAGATTAAATATTCATACAGACTAATAATAAAAGCAACTATTTTTTTTTCTTTTTTAAACATCCCGTTATCTATAAATGAAAACCAACTGACTTCGCACATTTCTTTCTAAACAAATCATAATTTATTACTTCCTGCTATCTCACTCAGTTGGTGTGGGGGAAGGAAATGAAGATTTTTGGCGGGAAAGTAAGAAAATTGTCGTTTTAACTATTTTCCTTGCAGTTTTTTCATTTTTTCTCTCCATAAGAACCATCCCTGTGTCTTAACGAAAATATTAAAATAAAAATTAGCCGAATCGGTCGAGCCGTTCTCTAGTTTTGCGCTTAGCAACGCATTTCGAGTTCCATTTTTATTAATATAGATCTGTACTTTATAATAATAATAAAGTTAACTTACAACACTGAAAAATTCAGATGTTAGATGAATTGCATATTTTTGGTTTTAACAATGACTATTTTCTGTAGTGAAAATTACTATTCCCACAAAATTTTTAATACTAAATGAGCACCATTGGAAAGATTCATGTGCACAATGAACAGAGAATTAGTAAGACATTTAATCACAAACAGATTAAATAACTAATTTGGTGAAATCATGGACATAAAGTTATAATTAAATAATTTAACAGAAATTAAACATAACCAATAATCCTAGCTGGTTAGTACTGAATAAAGAAAAAGACAAAAAAATCCTTAATTTTTTTAAAAAAAATATTAATGGAATTTAAAAAAAAAAAGGACATTGTGAGGAAAAATAGATAAGTTACATAATGTCATCAGCTGAGATGAAAAAACACCGAAAAATATTGGGCACATAATATGGGATCTATAATTGCTTAGTGTCAGCAATATTAACCGACTTCACACCATCTTAATCATTACTCTTATACACTTGGAAAAATGAGCATTAATGTCAGATTAGAGCATGGAAGTACAGAAGAAAGACTGTTGGAGCATGCTGGCTCTAGAAACTGAGAAAAAAGTTTATCTGACACAACTTGCAACATTACCCTGAGTTACAGCTGCAAACTATATTAGTTTTCAGGCTTTATCCCTATTCAGAAAGATTGCTTGTATGCAATACACATATTAAAAATAGTTTTACATATAATTTAATATAAAAAATAAATTTCCATGAAATTTTATTTAAGAAAAATAAAATGAACTTTTGAGAAAAACTTATTAATCCTTTACAGGGGGGGACAAAAAAGAGGACACTAATTTCTATTAAAAAATGACTTTAAAATTTCCAAAATTATTGAAAAGATAGCATTTAGCCTCCTTTTACAAAAATAGATGGCAGCATGTGCACTTTTCATTTATTTTATAACATTAATTTGAAGTTAAAAATACCATTTTCTTTTACTCAAATTTAGGATTTTTTAAATCATTTAAGAAATGAAATGTTATTAAAATCAATCACCAATTTTCTTAAAATACCTACAAGGTTTTCAATAATATATTTTTCTAAATCTCCTACTTCATTTGAGAACGCATCAAATCGACTGATTCACATATGTTATTTAAGGACACCACCCATCTAGAAAGTTAGTTTCTTAGTTTGGCTCTCTTCTGTATTGCTGCCTTTCTTAATGTGAAAGATGTAATTTGACATATTGCAGAGAAGGATGTGATGTTGGTTCTATTTTCAAATGGGTATTTTGTTTATTTATCTTCGATTCAGGAAAGAAAAACCCATATAAGAAATCAGAAATTACACATTTAAAATTTGTCTTTTTTCTAGACTTTTACTAATGTTTCATCATCATATTCTCCTTTTATTTTTTGCTACTTTTTTCCGTAAATTTTTAGTTTAGTTTTTTTTGTAAATGTTTAGAATATTAATGATCCATGACAGAAAGGGTTAAAATAACATATTACATTTCTTATATGAGGAAGTACAGAAAATTTTAATAAAATACTTCATTTATAAATTTATATTAAAATTCTAGGAAACATTAAAACTACTTTTTGCAATTCAAGTTAAATTATTTTAACAGTAAAGTTTAATGTGATCTTCGATCAAAATTTAAAAATAATCCAGTAACTAATTAGTGCTTTTGCATTAAGTACCAAAATTGCATGTTTTATGTTGTAGCATAAATATAAAAATAGTATGATTATATACAATTAACTATATATTTTAGCAAAGATTCAAACAAAAAAAAAGTGCCAAGTATTACTTGCAATATTTTTTCCTTAACAATTAACATGATTTTAATTTCATTTATATTGCAAATAATACTAAATGTAAAATAGTAATTTAAAGGTAATAACTCAACTAACAAATCTTTAAATGTAAATACTTACCATTTACAATTAAAGCATTAATTACCAATTAGTATTAAAATCGTGATTTTGAGGCTTGCAAATTCTTTCTCAAGTCTTTTAAAACTGTTTAACTTTTTTGAATTCATACTCTGTTTTGCATTTGTCTTTTTAAATGTTCAAATATTTCCCTTTCCTTCAAACACAAACACACACACACACAAATACGGAAAAAGTTAACACTATTTATTCCGTTAATTACGGCTAACAGCAAAGCTATAGAACGCTCGCCAAAAAGAAAAGTTCCTCCTTCAAGCTAAGATAACTAACATAGCTTGGCCCCAGAACTGATTCTAACCCATGCTATGCCTTAAATAGTGGACCACTAAAGTGGAATAAATTTTTCAATATGTATAGTTTAAAACATGTAATTTTTAAAGAATTCACATGTTAATTGTTTAGCAAAACTAACTATTGTTTTATGGATATTTTGGAACTCGAACTTGAATATTTGCTTTTTAAAGATATATCTATTTCTTAAAAAGGTAATTTAAAAATAATTCATATTAATTTTTTCTTTAAAATTAAAAGAAAAAAAAACTGAAACATTTTGATTCAGTTTCAAAATATATTGAATTGTACAAATTGATAATATCCTAGTCAAGTTAGTCAACAAGAGTGCTCAAAATAATGGTTTCATATTTTTTAAAAAGTTCAATAGACAGTAAACAAATTACAAACACATTTTATAACAAAATAACAATATACCTGCATAATTTTTTAAAGACAATTTATAAAATACTATTTTTCTAAAAGTACTTATTTGGTTAGAAGACACCTAATAAGGAATATTTTGAAAAGAGGCACAATTTGGGTTTCTCAAATAGGCTAACTCTATTTTATAAATATTTGACAGCATGAAATTATTAAAACCCTACAGCATTTACAAAATTTTGGTTTTTTAAAAAGCATTTTATATAATAGAAAAGTATGTGGCATAATTTCAGAAAAATGAATATCTCATAGTAAAGAAACAATTGAAATTACCTTTGGAATGAATCTACTAAAGACATAAATTAGAACAAGAAGTGATCCTAAGACTCCAAGTGATACAGCTGATGTATAATGAAAGAAAGGATTTCTGTAAAAACCAAATATTATGCATAAAGTAAATTTATACAATTATTTAATTAGAGAGACTTTTAATTGTCTATTATAGGTAAGAACAAAATAACTCTTCATATCTAATTAATTAAAATCCCTTTAATTTTCTTTACTATACAATGATACTTCTCATATAGATGCAGATGGAAAAACAGCAGAACTTCATAAAATAATGAATTGTGCAAAACACAAACACTAGGAAGTAAAATCATTATGAATAATTTGGCATAAATAAATAAATACAAAATAAAATTTTAAATATTAAAAAAAAAAGAGTCACATTTATTGATGATGCTATTTTATGAGTGACTTTTAATGAAAAATGCTCATAATAACCAAAATTCTACAAATATTCATACATGATAATGATTGAGTTTTGCTTATAAGAAATATTTTTCTGATTAATAAAATCTCATAAAACAATTTTAGGACGCAAAATTTTGATAGCTTATAAAATAAAATTTTTAAATAACATAAAACAAATATCTACACATCTAATGATTTAAATCTTAATTTTGTTTTTTTTGTATGAGGCGAGAAAATAAACATATTAAAGACAATACTAAAGATGAAAGTCTAAAGTAACATCTAGTAGCAACAATTATTAGTTGTATTTTTTTATAACAAGAACTGCTTGATAAAATATTTAACAGTTGGAATATAAAGTATTGCTAATGTCTTTCATTTATCTTGTAAAAGATAAAAACTCAAGACATAAATTTATTTTTAGAAGGTAATAATATACATAATTACGATCAAGAAATATGAGACGAGGGACCAAAACATGCTTACCTACTCAAAGATGGGGCACTTATAAAAAGTAACATTCCAAGTAAAGTCTGCAAAAGCTTCCAATAATTAGCTGCTGTGTACGAAAAAATTCTATTAGCTAATGCTATGTCAGATTTTAAGAACATCTAATCCTATATGCATAAAAAAGATTCTCTTGTAAGATCTTGATCTATTAGACTGAAACACAAATGATAGTTTATTAAAGATAAAATGCAAGACATTTATTCCAAATTTATAGTAAAGAATTTAAGATTTGCAAAGCAATATCAATATTTTAACCTCAATTCCAGAACATTGAGTAAAACAAATGGAAAATCAATAGGAATAAACACAGTAGCTAAATTTTTATAGAAATTTAAACAATGCAGTAAAAGCTGCTAATTTTTTTTATTTATAATTTCTTTAAAATCTAATTTAATGGAATGCTACTAAAAATAATACAAAAAGCATCAATACAATTTTGATAGGAAAAGTCATTTGCTAAGTCTTCAGATTCTTCTCTTATGAATAGAATCAGTTAACAGGATAAGATGAACAAAAATATCAATCATTTATCTATTGCATTTGCTAATACTCACTTCTGACTTTGAAATAAATTGCATATTTTTCAGGAGAAGCAATACCAACACAATACTGTGAGAAGGCTGGAAAATTAACTGTAGTCTTTTGACCAGAAATCCATGATGAAGGATGCCAGATAGATTTCGAGATAAATTTTTGATGGACATCAGATTCATTAACACCAGGGAAAATTTCGTAACTAAGGGGTGCATTTTCCAAAATTAGCTAGAAATAAATGGAATTTTTAAATCACTTTTTTAGTCAAGCATGTTAATTCGTATAAACAATTTTTATAATGTATAGTGAACAAGCCGTAAAATTATTCTATGCACATTTAATTTTATCAAAATTACTCTCAATGAATCAGCATTTTATGGAATAATGAACAGCTAAAAGAATAAGAGATGTTATGACAAAAATAATTGTTTGGTATTTTTTCAATTAAATCATTAGAAGAAGTCGATCCTGATAATAAAAAGTTACTTTACACTTTGATGCCATATGAAACTTTAAAAAATATGTTCAACAGCAAATAATAATAGAAAAAAAAATTAAAGAGAGAGTATTTTTATTATTACTTTAAGCACATTCGGCCTATACATATGTTATCACTCTTTTATATAGTTACGCGATTAAACTAAATATTAACTTTCCAAGTGACTAATCATTCCGAGCATGACTTCTCTAAAATTTATCTCTTTACGAAAAAAAAAATTACTTCAAAAAAAGTTATCTGCTTCATGGAAAAATGTCAAAATAAGAAACAAGCATTTTTTGCTCCTTAATTCCCATCTGCTGGGGCCAAATTATCATGGTTCAGAGACCAGATTTTCATCACTTTCTCATCTCATTTTTTTTAACATTGTTATTTTGTCATTATTTATCTTAATCAATTTAAGTTATTGACCACTTTAAAATTAATCTTCAGAATTCTCTATAGGTCTCTAAATATATTTATACATATGATGTTAATTTTGAAGTTTTCTAGCTGGCAAAAAAAGTTTTGGAGCTCAACTGATTTTGACATGAAATAACATTTATGAAATTACAATTATGACGTCATAGTTCTTCACCAGCCTTTTAAAAATGCATCTGTTATCAAAGAAGCATATGCAATAATAAATCAATTCTGGTAAAAGCAGCCCAACTTTTTAAAAATGCATTTGCTTTCAAGGAAGCATACATAATATTAATGCAATACTGGTAAATATATTTTCTGTCTATAAATTTCAGACATCAAAACCTCCCGACCAAAACAACATTATGTTCTCACATGATAATAAACAGAAATTAATTCTATTTGGATGATAACAAGTATATGTTTATATTAACAAAGTCAACTCCAAAATGATTTTATAAATCTTAAATTTTGGGGCTGATTTTTCAACCTTTACTAATTTAATTTTTTTTAAAATCTAGAAGCAGTTAAAACAACTTAAAGTACTATTTAGAATTATTTCCCAATATTTGGATACATTTTGTTTGATTTATATTTTGTTAAAAAATCCACAGCTTATTTAAGTACATCATTAATTACATGTAAAAAATGTCAACATTTTATTTTTATTTAGTATTCTGTAACAATTATCCAGTTAGTATTCATTTTACTTTTATTATAATGCATCATTCAAGTTTGTCGAGTTTGTAACAATGACACCACTTAAAATTGTAGAAAAATATTTTTTGATAGACAATAGGCTATAACTTTTTTCTTTTCTATGATTCCTATTCATAAAAAAAGTATTAAAAAACTTTTTTTTTGACAGCCTTCTATTCATTCCCAACAGTGTCAAATTTTCAAAAAAAAAAAAAAAAAAAAAAAAAAAAACCTCACATATTTATTTTCAGTTATTTTTCTTCAATATAACATGTTTAAATGGAATTTCCAAAATTTATTCCACATAAAAAATGCTTTTTCCTATTAAAAATTCAAATTTACTCATAATTCTGTTAATTGACCAATACATTTTATATAGCATAATATAGATATTTTTAAAGAACTATATCCTTCTACTCTAAATTTAATAGTATTTTAATTAAACCCAAAAATTTGATGTAACTTTTATATAATATATTACAGCAGTCACAGTAAAACATGGAGGCCAGTTTTGAATATATTGCTGAACGGCTTAAACAAATAAAATTTCTGTTATGTATTTTTCCAAAACTAAAGAGGAATCGATTGAAAATTTAAATTTTAAAAATATTAAAAGAATTCAATTCCAAGTTTTTAAAAAAATAGTATTAATAACCAACAGTTATTATATATGATTAACATAATTAATAATTTTTACAATGCTGATATTTTTATTAGTTCCTATTTTTTTCTGTCTGCCTATGAAAATAGCTGGATGAACCAAATTCAATTTATGTGGTCTTGTAGCTAGTACATATAATAAAAACTTGCAAAATAAACATCTGCTATTCAGTATGCAGTTTATTATTATTATTATTTTTAAATATTTTACATAGATATTTGAAAAGACTAATTTACATTTAAATGAATGGAAATAAACAAATTGTGAGTTAATTTCTGTGTGTGTGAGTGTTTTTTAAAATCATGATAACTTTGTCAATAAGTTACTTCTATGTATTTTAATTTTTACAAATAAGAATGGCAGTTTGAGCATAACATTTATGAGTATATGACAGTGCTGTGAATATTCCCTAAATAGACAAAAAGACTTTAATGTAAATATTATCATATATTTTATTTATTTATAATATTTATCAAATTTTATTTCTAATTTGGTATATTATCCTTATGCAGCACTTTCAATTTTCAATTACATATAACTAACTCAATTTTAAAAATATGACTATGTGGTTTTATGTAATTTTATAGCACAGAAATTAAAGATTTCTAAATGAAAATAAAATGTCCAGAAGGGTTGCATAAAAAGTAATATAAAAGTATATTAAATATGTTTCAATTTTTTGGGACACTCTGTATAAATTTTAGAAAATCTAATAACTACTCAAATTTTTATAAAAGAATGATTTTTTAACGAAAATTATTTTTTTATATTGCTTTTCAAATTTAAAATGTGTGTTAAAGTCAATAAAAAATATAAAAAGGGTGTCTGGTCAAATTTAAAAAAAAAAAAAAAATCCCTGAGTTTTCTAGCTTCAAAATGAAAATTTTCCAGGTGCACCTTTTTATCACATGATTCACTTGCACATGTAAAAATTTTATAAAATAACAAAACAAAAACAATTGCACTTTAAAAAACTGTTATTACATACATATTATTACCCTAAAAAGATTATATCAATTTAATACAATTAAAAAATGAAGTTACTAATTAAAATTACTTCTAACTTGCTGAAAATGTTTTTAAAATCTTCTTGAGACTTAAAAATTATTTTTTATAGCCTTACATTACATTTATTTATCTTAATAAATTAGGGAAAACTGAAAAAATTAATAACAAGATATACAAACAAAAAATATTAGTAGTTATCTTATTTAAGAAAGATAGATAAAAATAGCAGTAATAAAAAACAGAGATGGCTCCAGTGAATTTTTTAAATATCAATAATATAAATTCAAATTTGAAATAATTATTAGAGAGCATGAGAATGCTTCTTGTGCAGAAAGTAATTATAATTTTGGTAAGGCTTCTATCAAGTTATCCAGTTCAGATATTTTTTTTTTCAGCATCTGGTTAGATTTTTAATTTCTTTGCTTTCAGTTCTTTTAATTCCTGTTCATTTTTCCATTTCAGAGATGCTGCTTTTTTCTCCTCTCTCTCAGTAAGTTTTTATTTTTCTAGTTCTTCACAATAATAGCTGTGAGCATTGTGGGCTGCAAGAATCATTTTTTTTTATCACATCGACCATGAGTATGATGAACAGCATCATACACTGTGCGTAAAGCAAACACAGACTTCTGGCTCAAGTTCTCGACGAGCAAGGCTTTGTTGATGCTGAAGCCACTCTCAACAGCTGTACTTCCATGTGACATAATCAATATGTTCTTTGTTAAGTTAAATAAGAGTACATATTTATCACTACACATTAAAGAATTATAAAAACACATCTAATCTATCAGTTTGAGGGTTAAAATTTGACATTGCACTTTTGACACAGGAAGATTTGATAAAATTATTAAATTCAGACTTTACTGAATCAGCTGTAATAGCTGCCATTTGACCTGAAGAAACAAAGCAATCCAAATCAATTTCCAACCTTTGAATAGGTACTGAAGAACTGGAAGTTGACACAATAATTGGAGATCGAAAGCTAATGCCTTTAACCAGCTTAAAATTTAATGGATTTCTTTGAATTAACTTTAATGCCATGTTCTTTAAAAATGCACAACATTCTCTTTTAAAATTCAATTTAACAGCATTTGATGCTTTTCTACTTTGTTGTAGGGTATGCTTTGCAGCAAAACCAATATTCACTTTGGTAATATGTAATAAATTAGATGCATAATTTACATCTATTTGCATAAGTTTCGTTGCATGGAGCAATAGATGAAGAGTTACACAATGAAACTGTCATACATACATACTATATACAAGATAATCTTCTGATCAGAAAACAAACTTTTTGACTATTTTTTAAAAATCAATACATTTTTTTGTAGCAGAAATTATATGGCTCTTATACCGGTTGTGAATGATCTCACAAGTATATAATTTACAGAAAAATAAAATTGAAACCAGAAAAAGATGTCTTAATTCAATTTTTGGATGTGACAGCAAAATTTTTTTAAATGACAGATGTGAAAGCGGAAATGTTCAATGAAAATCTATTTGAAAACAATCAATAAGGAATTTAGCTAAGTATAGGAAATAAGAAAGTGAAATGAAATATTAACATAAATAAAGAAAAATTAAAAACCTTTTTATTGCAAATACCATAATCAAAACCTTTATATGCAAATGTTACTATTATTATGTCATAAAAAAAATTAGGATGAAAAATAATTACTTACATCCACACTCCTCCAAATCTGAAGAACAGTTTTGGGTATGCTCTTATAACAGAATATTTGAAAGTTCAAAGCATTATCTATTAAATAATGATTGTTTGGACTGAGCCAAACAGCAGTATTAGAATCTAAAAAAAAAAAAAAAAAAAAAAAAAAAAATTATGTTAATACATTTTAATTAAATTAAATCAATAAATTTAAAAATAAATATTTTAACAAGTTCTGATTTGAAAAAAGTCACTGAAAGAGGAAGTTAAAACAAATTTAATTTACAATAACTTTCAATTATTAAACAAATATTTGGGTTCTGGGATATACCTCAGGCACTGGTAATACTGTAAGTAATTAAAAGAAAGAAAGGAAATAATAAATTTGATAATCAACAAAAAATACACAAACAGTTAGCACAATTTGAATCAATCTATTACAAGCTAGATGCACAAAAGTTATCTTTAAAATTGAAGAAACTTGCCAAATACAGCACTGACGATTATACACATTCAATATTTCAAACTCTCAGAAATGTAAATATAAATTTACTGCACCCTGGTCCATAGACAGAAACATGGATGGCCAGCAAATGTTTGGTTATCATTAAAAGATGTTTAATTCTACCAATCACAAAATACCATAGAACTGTCATATTTGATAAAAATTACCAATATATGAAGAAAAAAAAAATCCAGTTTTAAAATAAATTTCCCTGGTGATTCTCAGACAGCAGGCCATCCTGTTTTAGTAGACTCCTATATTGTAGAAGCTTGCAGCCAGGGATGAAAATTAGGGCACACTTAAATTTTTGGCAATTGTATATTCAAGAACAAATGATTTAATGCATCTTTCAGGTAGCAAAGGTAAGAATATCAATAAGAACCAAATATTGAGTTCCTCTGTACAATATTTTTCTTAGATTCTAGTTTCAGAAGGATAAAATCATGAGCTTCAAAAATTAATTATACTAATTGCTTGTTTATAATAGCTGAGAAGCCTTAACACAGATTTATGCACACAGTTAACAAGAAAAGGGACAATATGTTTCATTTTTATTTAGCACAGTATCAGTAACTCAATAAGGAAGTATCTCATGTGACATATAATAACCAAGTGATATGTTTTTTATATACACAATTTTCTTTTTGCAGCACACAATTTATTATTTATGAACGATAAGCAAAATTTAATTTATTGAGAGATATAAATGATGTTTTTTTATAGTTCAAATTATGCATTAACATGGACTAATTTCTGAGAAAATAAGACGAGCTTTCAGCGTTTACATTTAAGTAATTATAACATAATACATGACAAGAAAAATATCAAAAGAATTTTACTTGATATCAAGTTGTCAATTTTATCATTAGATCTGTTTACAAGATACTTACTACAAATAAATAAATAAATAAAAACGGAATGCATTCAATACTAAGATAAAGAAAAATGGGAAAAATCTGAAAACCCAAATTTCCCAAAGCATGCACATAGTTCAGAATCAAATTAATAAATACATCAAAACGCAGTTAGCAATTTATGTTTACTTATAAAATAGCTATTTTGAGACTGTAAATTAATTCAAAATTTGAAAAACTTCTGAAAAGAAAAGGTCATT
Organism: Argiope argentata; assembly: GCA_026289955.1. NCBI lineage: Eukaryota > Metazoa > Arthropoda > Arachnida > Araneae > Araneidae > Argiope > Argiope argentata. Next base: position 4,497,778 of record JAOUZG010020842.1, read on the forward strand.
TCCCTTTGTAAAGTATTAATTAAAATACTGGTTACGAAGATTCTAGACAAAAGGAAAAAAAAATAGATACTTAATATGCAGGATGTTTTTTTACATGCAAAAAAGTTTTCAACAAAATAAGTGAAAAAAACCCCCTAAAAATAAATGTAAGAGGTTTTGTAAATTTGGCGATTAAAAGACAATAAATATAATAAACCATTTAGTTTCAATTCAACTGTTTCTTCAGCGTTTGAGCCTGATAAAGACCCTGAAGTTAGAAGAATAACCAGGAAATATATTCTCAATTTTACATTGGTACTCAAGAAAACCGCCATTTCTTTCATTAACGAACTTGCTATTTACAATCAGTTATCAGACAGAAAAAGCTGGAAAGAAAGTGTTGCCATGTTGCAGCAAAATAATAAGCAATTCTAATAGATAATTACAAAGCATATGGAATGTAAGAATTTTATGCCCTTCTTTTATACCCTTTGTTTATGAATATTTTTTGGTTTCAGTCTTTATCTTTTTTCCCAGTTTCATAATTTCTAAAACCAAACCATTGATAAAAAACAGATTTTACACTGCGATGAAAATTGAAGTGAATGGGACTGAGTTTCTTTTTTTGAGGGATGATAAACAAAACATGAATTCTCCCAAATCTTTTCAATTCCAGTTGTCACATTATGACATTTCGAAATCAATTTAAAGAGCATACTTTATTTTTCTAAGTATGTTATTTTAATTTTATATATATAAAACAGCATTTTTTGGATGATTTAAAAATATTTTAGAATAGGAAACATAATTTTAAATTGTTTATTTTCCTGTTTTGATATTTGGAACTTCTTTTATTATTATTTTTAGAATTTATGTAAATGTCGGCTTTCTTAAAATTTTATTCATGATATATTGTAAAATTCTAGAATTCTAGAGCAATATTCACGTGCAATTTTCTCTACAATATTAAAATCTCTTGTATATCTAATCTAATAATGCCCACATGTTACCCATTTATAAATCCATTTTCATTGTCAAATCATTCATACTTTGCTTGCATAACTGTCAAATAGAATTGTAAGTTTCATCAACAATCATAGAAATTTAATTTAATTCGTTTCTATAAAATACTTGACACTTGTATTTTCAAAAATATAGTAAATGGTTATTTTATAGTTTATGGTTAAAAGGGTATTTTTTCTTTGTCTTCTCTCTCTGTATGCCATTTAGTAATTTTACCATGGGATTCTGATAAGAATTTCTTTATCATGTGTTGACTTAGGCTAGGTTAACTTTTAAGAAGACACACAAGTATTAAAGATTTTTATTCCTTCATTTACTATGTGAAAACCACAGAATCAGCAATGTTGTTTAGCACTTGTTAGAAATAATTAAATAAAAACTGGTAATTAGATAGGGAAATAAGACAAAATTTTAGTGTAAAGGTAACGTATACTAAGTTAAGAGAAAAATTTAGAAAATACTTAGAATTTAAATTTGCTGAATAGATACTATTATATGTACTTACACACGCACATACACACATGTAATAAATTCTATTAATCTACATTAAAAAACTTTTTCTTATTACTTGGATTAAAAGGTACTTTTCCGTTAGCAGGGCCCAAGCAAAAAATTCACAAATGATGTAGTAATTCTGCCAAATTTCTTATAGTAATTTTAAAGTATTAAAAAAAAATCAAATAATGTAGATTTTTCCAAACTTCTTTGGTGATATTTTCCTTGCCTCTGGCTAACAGAAAAGTACCCATTAAAATTTAACTTATTTTTTTAATTGTATGGGAATTTTAATATTCTCTTGTTTCTTTGGGTCTAATTTCTATAATTCTTATTGAAAAGTGAGAACTTGCAGCATCGAAGATTATACTGCCAAAATAAATGCTTACTTAGATTTTATTAATTTTTTTGAATATATAGAAACCATACAAGTTTCTGGCATATTTTTTAATATAAATTTTATTCTTTAATTCATTATTCTTAAATCATAGGTAGTGGATTGATATTATTGTTTATTTATTATATTTATTTGAACGATATTGTTTTTCTTAAAAGTTTGATTGTTACAATAGATTTTTAAAAAGGAGACAAATATTGTATTTTATAATATGATTTTTATAATCATTTAATGCTAGGATCTATTTAATCAATAAAATTGAATTATGTCTTCTTAATAAGAAATTAAATGTTCTTACTAGTATAACAAAATTGTCTTATTATTTGATAAAACTATGATGTCACACTTTCTAGACATATTTTTAAAATTTCAATCCAAGGAAACAATATCTTAGTTGTTAGAAATACATTAAATCCCCCCCCCCCCAAAAAAAAATCTCTGATTTTTCTTAAGACCCTTTAATAGGTTCCTGTAGAAAATGAATTTTACTTAACTATAAACTTAATACACACTATACCTTTTATTCAGGACTTCTTTTTTTTTGATAACCAAAATGCAATTTCAAATTTTACTAAAGGAAAATTCCTCTTCTCTCATAATCTTAATTGAATAATTCTATGGCAAATTACTCTGAACGTATAATAAAGAGTCTTGATTTAAGAAATTTTGATGGGATTGTTATTAATTTTACAACTTATATGGACACTATCACTAGAGACTATTGAATTGTACACTTTATTCATAAAATGATTGATATAATAATGAATCATCATTTTATTATTTTGTTAGAGGTAAAAGATTTAATACTGGCTTCATCTATAAGTGAATATGTTCTGTATTTTTCATACCTAAAAGAATTTTTACCCATACATAATATCGATAATGCTGGAAAGAAACTCTAGACTGCAATTTTTGATATATTTCCTCTATTCAAGTATTTTTTTGAGGGGAAATGTAATTATTTAATTTTTCCACATAACTACTATTATTTTTTTTGATGGAATATTTTTTATATTTTCTAAAAATACTTTCTGAAGTATTATAATAATAATAAATTGCATTATTTTCAGAAGAGTTATTATTTTTAAGCTTATAAAGGGTTTAGCAAATGACCACTTACCTTGAAGTTGGCCACGCTTGCCTTCCACTTCAAACACAAAATTAATGTGGAGCTACATTATATATATATATATATATATATATATAATGTTTCATATAAGGTATATATATATATATATAATGTTTCATATACTTGAAAAACTTTTTAACTTAATTTACTTCAAACATTTCTGAACTTTTCACTATCTTTTCCAGTTATATATTTCCCATCAAAGCTTATTGTTGCCATTAATCTTTTGTTACTTTTCCATGTAGTGTTCTCAGTTTTTAGTAGGCAATGACAGTACATCACTTTATGTCCATCATGCCATTGATTGATTGATTGGTTTCAAATCTTGGGACTTATAGCTCCATCATGCCATTTTTTCATTGTTTATCATATTGAAAAACATTACATGTGTTCACAACTGTCATACTTGCTATGCATTTGAAAATTTGTCAATACTATTTTTTATAATTCTGTGTTCTATTCTTGTTATAATTCATTATTAGATATAAACGTTCAGTGTCATATTTATCTCCTTTTCTTTACCCTGAAACAAGTGAAAAAATAATTTAATCAAAAGTTTTATAAAAATAAATCTGCCTCTTTCTGTTTTCTGGATACTGTATTCATCTCAATAAACAGTTTTCAGTATTCTAACAGGTATTCAATCCACCGAATGTAATATTTTGAAATAAATTAAGAAGTTTAATGAGTTTATATCTGAAAATTTAAAATTAAAAATAAACGAGACAAAAACTCTTTGGAGCTTTCTAAGGAATTGTAATCTTGCAAACTATTATTGTTATTATTTTGATATCTCACCTTCATTTTTCAAAAAAAAAAAAAAAAAAAAAAAAAAAAAAATTCCCTCTACGAATTTTCTGTGATTTTCTGGGGGTTTTCTTTATGATTTACAAGAGTTTTATTTTATTCTTCTTCCTATGATTTTAATTGAAAGTTTACTAATAATATCATTGTAAGATTGTTTTATCATTTTCTGCTTTAATATTTACTTTTTTCAATCTAGTGAAAGGATTCCTACATCATTTGTTATATTCTAAATTAGATCATCAACTGTTGCAGGCTTATAAAACGTTCATTTGTCATTTATTTGAGCTCATTCAGTGCAGTAATTTTCCGGAGTCAATTTTACTGAGAAACTGATATTCCAAAGTTTCCTCTAGTGCACTAAAATTTATAATCCTTTCGTTCTTTTTTTTTCTATACATTCCATACTTTTTTTTGTAACTCCCTTCTTTTGTACCAGTTGTAGTCAAAATTCCCTTCCCTCAAACATTTGTATACATAATATGCATCTTAAAAGGAGTATATATAAACCTGTCATCGGTACTTGACATTTTATGTATCAATAATTTAGAATATTCAGAATGATTGGTGTATTTTCCAAAAATATCTTTGACTATGTAGTCGACATTCTTTTGGAGAGTGGATTAAAAAGCCATATAACGTTCTTTTTTTTAAAAAATGAAATTACACCTAAGTTATTTGATATACAAAGCAATATAAAAATGTGTTTGTTTATTGAAAATGTATTCAAAGATCTTTTTCTTTGCAATGTAGAATTAGTTAATGTTTTTCATGCTTTGCATTATTTTCTGTGATATCATTTATTGTACCAGGTATCATTTTTAATTTTTCAGAAAGTGTGTGTTTATTGATTATTTTCCCTTTCTTTTTTTAGCTACTTGTGTAAAAACAGAATTTTCTAAATTTAAGTGAGTTATGGCTAAGAAACTGGAGTCTCGCACATCTCTTACTGAATTTGCCCCCCTGAGTCCAGAATCAAAATCGCAAACATTCTCTATCAGAAATATTTTTTTTAGAAACAGAGGTATTAATTTTAAATATCTTTAACTAATGTTTTCATTTATTGAGTTTATCTAGAAATTATTTTTAATTATTGAAATAAAGTATTATGTCTCTTAAATGTGATTGTATAAAGCTCAATATTTGCTTAAATTTATCTTTGATTTGTTATTTTAAATTGTATGGATGTGATTTTTGATTTTTATTGGTAATCTTTATTTTACTTTGTTGATACCTAATTATATTATTATTGTTATTTATTGTATTCTAATGTTAAATCAAGCTATGATATTTTTAAAAATAGAATAGGTATAGTTATAACCTGTATTTTATATTGTACTATATAAAACAATCAGAATTTGTGATATTAGTTGTTTAGTATTATATTATTGTAATCTCTTTGGATCATTCTTTTCAGATAAATCAGCATCATCTGAACCTAAAGGATCAGATTCCCAACGTGACAAATTAGAAAGTTCTAGTAATTCAGAACATTTGTATCTTTCTTCTGACTCTGTTTATTCTGTGGAAAAAAGAATGATATTATCAAGTCCAGAAAGACGGGGTATGTCTGGAATTTTAGGCAAGATTATGGATAACATTGTGGATAAAAAGAAAAAAGTATGTTACAAACAGCATTATTAATAAATTCCATGAAATTAAATGAATATTTAGCATTAAAAATCTGTATCTGAACTTTTATTGTCATCTGAATTTCTTGGAAAGCTTCATTTAGAATATTATCTTTTTTTTTTTCTTCTCATTTTTACTTTTCCTTATTATTGCATTTCTTGACATTTCTTAATTTGTTGTTACAAAATCTTATAAATAATTTTATCAAAAAGCTGTGATATAATCATTATCAATTACTCTTTCATTTATTCAGTACTTTGCAATTTCTCACTTAAATAATTTTTAAGCAGCTTTTAGAAACAGACTGGGCTTTTTTTTTTTGCTATTCTTTTTTAAAAATACTTAAAAATAATTTTGATTATTAACAATTTTATTTATGAACAAATTCTCTGAATGCTTCTAACTTTTAATAACATATTATGTCTTGAATATGAATGCCCTTGAAAAATAATATGATTATTTTATCAACTATAAAAAATAACTTATTTAAAGTTGTCATGTCATAATGAGAACCTGGAAAACTGGGAAAAACACAAGGAATTTAAAAATCATCTTAAAAAAATTGGGAAAATGTAGAGAAATTTGAAATTTTTTTTTTTTTTTTTTGAAAATCTGGAAAAATTTTCAGGGAATTTTTTTCTGGATTATTTTTTCCCATCTAAAAAATGCTGATCTTTAAAGATTGTTCAAAAAAAGATAATAGTCTTAGCTTCCAAAAATGAAACTTTATCATTAGGATTGTGTGATATAGAAACTCTCCTTTTTTTCTTCTCTGTATAGATAAGTCCAATATTAATTTGCTCAACAGTTGTAGTTTTTTTATGAGATTCCCAAATTGTGGCTAATGGGCTTGTGCAAGACTTCTGTAACTAAAGGAAAGAATAGAATACATTTATTGATTGAGAACATTTTACTTTCTGGAGGCAACGTTGTGGTGCTTAGTCTGTCATACTTGAGTTATTGATTGGCTTAATTGTTTGAGAAATTTTGAGTTTATTCAAAGTAGATTATTATTTTTAAACAATGAGCTTCTCAAAATTTAAATTAAAAACAAATTAGGCAGATAAAAAGCTTAAACCTAACTTTGCTGAATGGGTTTAAACAATTCTGCAAATTCTATTTGTTTCATACTGCTTTATTTTTGTGGAAGATAATACGTCTAGGTAATATAGTAAAACAGACACTTACTAATAATGCTAAAAAAAAAAGAATAATATTCAAAACTTGCTTGCCAGTTCCAAAGGGTTGTCATCGGCATTGTATCAAAGGAATACAAAAAAATATGGCATATTGAATTTGGAAATGTCAAATTGAATGTCTGATCAATTTCAAACTTTTTAGCTGAAGAATTATAACTTAAATCTGAATTTTTTTACAATCTTTGACCCTTGGTGAGAAATATCCACCTTTTGATGCAGGGAATGATACCTGAAATATTTTCCCTCATGTTCACTGTAGGTGAAATAGCAGAAAAATATACGTTAGATTGTACAAAAATGTTTTACTTTATTTGTCAAAAGATAAGCTCTATGAAATTGATGGCTGAAAAACTGCAGGAGTTACAGAAAAGGATACCCAAATATATAAATTGAAGAAAGGGAATAAATTTTAAAATAAGTAATTCTGGTTTGTAATTTTTTTTTAGAAGTAATTGTTAAATGATTTGTATCATAATAAAATGATTATTTTGTACTTTATTTTATCCAAGTTCTTAATTTTGTTTGACTTATTTTAGACTTTTGTTAGACTGAGAAAGGAAAAAAAAAAAGATTTTCCTTTCCAGCTACAATGTGTTACTTTGTCAGTTTTTTATTATATTATTAACTTATTGAGGGAAATTAACTTTTTATTAATATGTGATTTTTTTTAAATATTTTTATCTTTTATAAAGGTAAATTCTTTTTTTTTCTCTCTCTCTCTATATATACTAGCTCTTACCCGTGACTTCATATGCATGGAAATTTTGATGTGTATATGTGAGAACTGACAGTCTAATCACAATGTAAAATGTTATCAAAACCGTATGCATGCATAAATTTTCAACGTCAATTGGTGCAATGCAAAGACATGAATATTAAGCACCAGTTGGGGTAACGCAATGCAGATTAGAAAATTTAGATTTTAATTCATCTGTTTTATTTTTATTCAAAAGCACTTCTGAAGGAACCAAAAGATCTATTAATTAACAATGTTTAATTTTAAATTTATCATACACTACATAAATAAACAGAATCGTTTGAAATAACCGGCCAAAAACATGTTATGTCTAACATCATTAGCGTGGGAAAAAAACTACTTAAAAGCTATGTACTTGAAACTATAAAGGTACTTTTCCATTTGCTGGGCACAAATGAACAATCGCCAAAGAAAGCTGAGAAAATTTGGGGGAAAACTACATTATTTGCTAATGGAAATATACCATTATAAGCATATATAAAGACTATATAGCTAACACAAATACAATTTAATTACAATAACATACAGTGGAACAGTTTTAATATCTAGTCATTTTCGTCAAAAAAATAGTTGTCCACCAAACTTTAGCAAAATGGCATTTCCAATCACAAGGTTTCAATGATCGTTGCAGCAAATTAATGGAAACATAGAAAAAAATATCAATAAATGCAGTAATATGGAATGCACTCAAAAAAATTTAATCAAAAAATGATGAAAATAAACAAAAGGAATATGTACAGCCAAAAAAAAAATCAAGAGAAATGAACTGGAAATATCGAATTATATTAACACCAAAATAGTGTAAGAAAAAAAAATTAATAAACCTTCCTTTAGAATTGTAAGATAGTATTAAAATGAAAAACAAAAACAGAAAAATAAAAACAAACCATTCAAAAATCTCGGGCAGATTTTTTCAGATGTTTTATTTTTTGGTGGAACATTTAGTTTTTAATTAATAAAAAATTCACCACTCTATTAACCAGACTAAAAATTAGCCTATGTTCATCTGTAGACTATAATCTATCTCTGTGCTAAATTTCATCCAATTTTCTTCAGCCATTCTGGTGTGATTGAGCTGCATCATACATTCCATCCATCCATCCAAACTTTCACATTTATAATAGTAGTATAGATATATATATTATACTAGCCACCATAGATATTGTTTTTTAAATTATTGTTTTAGTTACTCTTTATTAATAGAAATCTTTGCCTTGTACTTTATTCAACACTAGTCAACTCTTTGGTGCCTATCTGGGTTGCATGGGATAATGATTAAATTTAATTAATAAATCATTATTATTTAACTTCACATCTAATTATCAGGTGTTAAATTCATGTTGTTATAATTATTTTATATATGTTCTCTTCATTGGGTACATGTATTTTTCTAATGGAGATTAGTCCCATGGCTTCATACCATTTATAAAGATATGTTATTATTATTGCTGTACCTATGTTCTCTTCATAGTATACATGAACCTCTATCACGGAGAACAGGCTATCATAACATTATTGAAAGCACATTTGTCTGCTCACTTATCTTCTAATCTTTTTAGCGATGTAACTTTATGTAGTTTACAGTATGAATAAAAAAATAGATATTTAATGGAATTCTTTATATGATGAAACAAAAATGAAAACAATTTGAATTTAAGTACATTGATGTAATTTTTCTTGTTGAAAATCATGTAAAAATATTTTAATTACCAAAATTTAGATTAAAATTCACATTATTATTAGATACACATAATTAAAATACTAATTCTGAGAATTTTAAAATGATATAAAATTATATTTGGGGTATGATACTTTTTTAGAACTTATCATGGAAAACTGAAAAAAAATATTGTGATCATTCATAAATTAAATTTCTAATACACCAAGTTTTCTAGAGGAAACTGTCTCTGCTGTAGATCTTCAACACACACAGATACATTTTAGTTATCAGTAGAGATTAAAAATTTACATATTATGATCTTTTGTAAAAGTGTATATAAGTAACTTTTAATCTCTGATATCTAAAAAGGAATTAATTTATTTGTTTAAATACATTGAGAGGAATAGCATAGGTATGTGAAATTCTGTAAAAAACAAATGACATTTGTAAATTGAAGTTTAATAGCACCAATATTTTGAATAAATATTTTAGAGCATTTATAAATTTATAAAATAATGATGAATTAGCTATTTATTTTCTTTCATGATCTGTGCTTTGTAATTTTCATTATTTATATATTGTTTCTGTCCCCTTCCATCTCCTTATTTAAGGGTCTGCAGAATTATAAAGACAGTGATTTTAAGCAGTATTGGATGCCTGATAGTAACTGCAGAGAGTGCTATGATTGTGGTGATAAATTTACAACTTTCAGGCGGCGCCATCATTGCAGAGTTTGTGGTCAGATATTTTGTTGGCGATGCTGCAGTCAAGAAATTCCTGGAGATCTTATTGGCTATACTGGTATGTATTCTTATTCTTTGAATTTGTTCAGGGAATAATATTGCTCTTGTATTAGCTTTTTTTGTAATTTTGTCTTGATTTATTGTGAAATCTAAGATAAATTCATTGATGTGCATAATGTTTTAATTACTACTTGAACAAGAGTTTATAAATGCCCTAAGCTACACAAAGAAATAATGTTAGTTCTTTCGTGCTATATTTACAACCAAATTTAATCAGTTAAATAAAATATAAAAATTTGTCTTTGAAATTATTTATACTTGCCTAACTACTGCTGAAGAATGAGGTCAGATTAGGGTCGGCCATCTGGGAGGTACAGCAGATGCTATGCACCGTGGTCTCGCGATTGAGCGTCCCCCCCCCAACATGATCAAGAACTAAAATAATGTTCTGAAAGGTAATATCAAAATGAAAAGGAGGGAGAAATTTAACTGGAACAATCGATGGGTTGTTAAATAAGCAAAGTTTACAGATTTATATAATTCAATTTAATGTAAGTGTGAAACATATTATAAACATATGTTTGGTCATTTACCACACTTACAAAGTTAAATTGCATATATTATTTTGATAATTCATATTATAAAATGTTTAATATTGATATATATAATCACGTCCATGCCAAGAAAGTGTCCCTTTAAATGCCAAAACTTATTTTCGAAAAAAAGGGGGGGGGGGAGAAGAAAAGCTAAATTTTAAAATGTCACAATTAGATCTTTTCTTGTCTATGGAGTGATACAATCGATGAAATAACTTCAACTTCTGAAATTACAGTTTAAACTTCAGCTGGAGAAGAAAATTTCGCAAAAACTACCCAATATTGCAGTGAAAGTGTAAATACTGTGAAAAGCTTTGAAGAACCAAATATTTATACAAATAGAAAATAACAATGGAAATGAAAATAGAAATTGTGATCAAGTATATGTAAGTTATTCAGATCTAAGATCAAGTATTATAACTGAAAAGTTTAAAATGTTTCATGTTAAAAATAGACTTGTAAAACACAATGGAATTTTTCCTAAGAGTGCTGAAAGCAGATCATTTTCCACTACTTACTACTTTAAAAAAAATTGAGTCAAAGGATGAAATACTTCGTAGGTAGTTGATTTATTCAAAAGCACAAGAATTGGCATTTTGTTTTTATCGTTCTTTATTTTTCTGAGGAAATGAAAGATCTTTACAATTTATAGGTATCTATAATCACTGGAGATAGCTATCCACTGTAACTCAAGATTATGAGCATTCAACTTGTCACTTTATTCATTTATTGCTTGGAAAGAATTATTGAAATTACTAAATTTATGTTTGACTATTGACAAAACAAATCAAGTTAATATAAATAAAAAAAATAGAGAGAGACTTAAAATTCTATTTCAAAGGATTATAGATATGATTCCATTTTTAGCTAGTAATAATCTGCTACTTAGATGAAACCATGAAGTAATAGGAACATCTAATAATGGATTTTTTAAAAAGTTAAATTGAATTATTAAATAAATATGATTCTTTGCTTATGGATCATATGAACAGAATTTTTAAAAATTCCAAAAATAGAATTGTGTGTGATATAGCACATACATCACAAGAACAAATTATTCCTGCATTAGGAAATAAAGTTCTTAACAAAACGAAAGACGATACTAAAGTAGCAATGTATTACAGTATCCAAATGAATTCCATTTCTAATATTTCCTATAAAAAACAAATTTCAGTCATTATTACTTATGTAAATTTTGAAGAGGCAATATAAAATGTAAATTAGTCCTTTATAGAATTTATTGAAGTAACTGATGTGACTGGAGAAGGATTAGCAAAATCTCTGTGGGAAATGTTAAGTTAGCTTGATTTAGATATTATGGATTGTAGGGGAGAGGCATATGACAATGGTAGTAACATGAAAAGAAAATATAAAGGTGCACATTAAACAATAATTGCTCTAAATCCTCATATAATTTATGTGCCTTTCCTAAGACACTCTTTTAATTTATTAATTTGTAATGCCACTTGCAGCAGTATGTGTTGTAATTATTTTTTGATATTCATAATTTATATTGCTTATTTTCTGCATCTATAGAAAGATGGAAAATTCTACAAAAGCATTTAAAAATTACTCTTAAACCATTATGCTACACTAGAAGAATTTTTTTGATGGAAATAGCAATAATACACCGATATCTGAAGCTAACATTTTATTGGATTCAATAAAAGAAAGGACATTTATTTTATATTTGATAGTAGGTTTACAATATTGTCTGAAACTGTCACTATCAATAAACTATTTCAAATAAAAACAATTATTCTTGACTAGCTTTTAATTTAGTTAATAATATTAATATGACATCCTAAACTTGAAAACAAAATTTAACTGATTTTTAGACATAGCAAAAGTGCTAGCATGTGATTTGAAAACATTTTCCTAAAAAAGAGAAAAAAAAATCCATCTTCTTTTGTAAAAAGAGAGAAAAAAAATTCAAAACAGAATTTTAGAAACCTGGTTGAGGTATTTAGATATCATTTTTTTAAAACTCTGTAACTGATACTGTTGCTGTACAGATAGAAAACAGATTTAAAAGTATATAAATTAATTGCTAATATAAAAACTTTAGATAAATATGAATTAAAAAATTGTTGCAAAAACTTTCTAATGTGTTTTATAACAATGTAGTTAAAATCCTAATCCAATAATTGTTTTGCTACGGGATCTGATTTTGAATGAAAGGATGCAAATGACATTCAACACATAACACAATATATACTAACTAATAATTATTATGATTTATTTCTAAATATATTAACTATATAAAAGCTTTTCTTTACATTTTCCAATTAATAATATAAATGCTGAACACTCTTTCAGCAAATTAAAATTAATAGAATTGTCTTTCGTCAAGCATGTGTGCATAAAACTTAAATATACTTACTATACTATGTATTGAAAAAGAAATTGCAAATAAAAAGTTGTAATTTTTCTGAAGTAATTAATAGCAAAAACAAAACCATGACTTACATAAACACACAATAGTGATATGTGTTCGCATTTCTATTCTTTTTTTAGTTTATAAAAAAATGTAGGGAATCCCAAATGGATTTTTTTTTGCATCTGGGTCCCTTCATAGACATGATCATGTCTGGATGGGGTGGCATGGAAGCTGTAGGCCTCACATCCTTTCACTGTTGCTTGTTATGTAATAATAAACCAATTGCTATTTTACAAAATTTGTATTGACTTCTGGCAACAATATCTAGATGTGTTTATTTAAGATACTATAATTCTGGCATAGCAAACTAATAATATAATGATTTATAGGGGAAAAAATGAAACAACAAAATTTTTCATGGTACTTTTTTGCTTCTTCTCTTTCCTCATATAAATTACATAGATAATGAGCAGACTATTTTCTTTCTTTTTTTTAGTTTAGGCAGTTTGAATTTCATTGCAACAACTAAATTTGTTCAAAATATTATTCAAAAATTTATTTTGAAAATTTGTAAAAATTTAGAAAAACAATTACAGGATAATTAAATTAGTATTCTGAAGTTGACAGCTTTTTGAATTTTCAAAATAATGAAAAATAAGTTTTGCATAACAATATTTTTAGGAGTCATAATGATGAAACTCCAAAAAACTCATGTAAATTTTAATGAATTAAATTTTTTTAAAAAATGTTCAGAATGTTGCTCTAAGTTCCACATTCCATCTTCAAAGCTGTTAGCCCTAGACAAATAGTATGGCCTTTAGAATGTCAGTTGACACATATATACAGATAGATTCTTTTTCATTTTGAGTAAAAATTAAATCAGAAATACTTTAATTAGTTATTTAATAAGAATTAATTTAAAATGCTTATGATATTTTAAGTAACAACAAAACAAGCCATTATATGATTTGAAAATGCCATTCTGCAGCAGACATTAAAAATGTGAAATTTAAAATGCTTTTATTTCGATTGTTTGTTAAGGATATTAAAAAGATAATTAAATTTTTTTAATGATGTAAACATTATTTATTTAGAAATTTCATTATTATATCTTTCTGACACTTTAACAATTTTCTATTTTATGTATGAAAACAGATATACTATTTATATAACTAATTATTTGTCCTTTTAAATATTTTTCATTCTTTATTGTATTTAGATGATTTACGTGTTTGCTCATATTGCTGCAAAATGGTTCTGTCTTGTGTCCAGTCCTTGGATTCGACATCACAATCTGATGATGATTCTCTATCATTTCGTGAAAGTCAGCAAAAGAAATTCAGATTTGATTCTCATTCAGAATCATCACCTAGCCCTAAGCAGAGTGTTACCTCGCCAGCCAGGCGGAAAAGTTCTGTTATAGGTTTTAGAGAAGAAGACTTTGCTAAGGCAAAGTAAGTACTTTTCTTAACCGTTTTTCAGTAATATTTAATAATTTTCTATATAATTATTTAATTATTGTCTTATACATTGCAAAATAAAATAAAATATTGTCTATTATAATATATTATAAATATTTTTGATTTTAGCAATTTTGATTCAATTTTATGTTTATTGATTCAAATACTGTAGAACTTAATAAATTATGTATTACTGATGAAAGTAATTTTTTTAAAATTAGTTGCATAACAATTTTATATAAAGTGTGTTACTTTTGACAATAAATGTGAAACATTTTGTAATTCAAGCATTTTAAAATTTATTTATCATTTATTTATCGGAAACAAAGATAAAAAAATGAAAATCAAACAAAATTGCTTTGCATATTTCTAAGTCTATACAATAGCTGTTTAAAGATATAGACATTGTTTCCACCGTACAGTTTGAATGATTCAGAAAAAAATTACTATATATATATTTAATTTGCTGCATTTTTAAAAAATTTAAACTCTTTGAATATCCATAGATAGTAATTCAATATTACATCTCTCCTTACAAAGACTAAGATGTAGAATGCTATAGGATCCATATTAAATTATTAAGTACTTAGATTTTCTTTTGACCTGACAGAATAGGGTCTAAATCAAGAAAATCAATTAATCTTGAATGACATATATCAAGCATCCTTTCAATAAAGATATTTAACAGAAATTCTGAATTCCTCACCATTATAATGTGATAAACACATTATTGACAACACCTATTGCCAAATGTGTTTGAATTTACTTTGTCATGTTTTATCTGGCAGATCACTTCGTTTACAGTAACTAGATGATGCTATGTCTGTGAGAAAATAGTTGTTTTTTTTTTTATATTATCGTAGTTTGTTTTTAAAAAAAGTTTATTGAATTTTTATTTCTGTCTACCTTAAATTTTGCTTATGTATCTGTGTTATTCTGTTAATAAACTGGATTATTTTCTGATGTTAACAATATATATTGGTGTATCTAGTGGATACACTGCAACTACATTTGTTTGAAAAAGCACTCAACTGATGGAATATCAAACTACTTCATTCATGTTAATTTTTATTTTTTCAGACCATATAAGTCTGCTCTGGATACTTTGTCTTGCCGAGAGAGAACACAAAAAATAGATGGTCCCATTCAGGTTGGTTGGTTTTTATGAAAAAAGCTGTTTCAGAAAAATGTTTTACTAGTATTCATTTTTTTAATGTAAAATTTCAATAATCATTTTTTTAAATTTTTTTGAAGTAAAATTAATATCTGATCTTAAAATTAATATTGCTTAGTTTTTTTTTTTTTTTTTTTTTTTTTGTAAATAGATGGATATGGAATTTGTTTAATGTAGCACTAACAAAAATCACATGATATCATGACAAATGTCAGCAAAAAGTTAAAACAAAATAACATAAAATAAAGTTATAAAAAGCAAAATAAAAGATAGTATTAATTTTCCTTGATTATTTTCCTGTATGACATTGATTTCAAATTACAGATCATGAAAATTAAAGCAAGTAGCACTGAAACCGAAGACATGTTAAATTAAATAGAGTGAAATTTCACTGCTATAATTATTATCCAGCTGATGTTTAGTAATCAAAAATGTATTCAATTTTTCATTTTGATGCATTAGTTTAAGACTTTACCAATACAAAATTTTTAGTTTAAAGATAATAGAAACGATATTTATGTGTTAAACATTAGAGTACTTGCACTGGCACTCAATAAAAACTATCTTAATTCAGTCAAACATCAGAGAAGCAACAGCCTTTTACTTTCAATTAAATTATTTCAATAAATTTGCAACACATATTTTGTAATAAAAAATAATGAATTATTTTTTGGAAGGAAGTACTTGAGTATTTTACAGACAATTTTCTTTTAACATTGTACTCGCATTTATCCAAATGTCATCGATATGCAGAATAAATATTGCGTTCGAATTCCATTCAAACATTGTCGATTTGAAAACAAATAAAAGGGGATTGTACCCCTACACTCCACCCCTTCTCTCTAAGTCCCTGCTGATCTGTATAAAGTTTGAAACTGTATATGCAAATACCAACTACCTTGATTCATAATAGTAATGGTGAAATAATTTAATCATATGATAATTAATTCAAGTTAATTTAATCATATGATAAATGATTGATTCAGCCATATAACTGCAATAGTATTTCATTCACCACAACTTTTTTATTTTCTTAAATATTGTATCCAATAAACTCGGAAAAAATAAATCGCTGATTGCTATAGACAAAATACCCCGATAACACGCCAACTATGGAAACCTTGATTTTCTGCTTCGTTATCTTGCCCTCCCCATTTCCTGCTAATTCGATGTTTTCGACTCTACCGCCGAGCGCCAACAATGGGGAGGTGGACTATAACAGTGTTTTTATATTATATATAAAATATTTAGCTGTATTTTTAATTTCTTAATTGAATTCATTCCAAATCAACGAAACATCTTTTCATAAGTCATTGTTAACATCCATGGAATTGGCAAAGGAAATTTCTCTTGGATGACATTAAGAAGTTTTTTCCTGCTATAATTAGAAATAATATTAGGGGAAATGTAAGGAAAGAGTCATCAGAATATAAAATATAATAACATATATATTTAATTTTAAAGTTCCAGCTCAAGAAGCCTTATTTGTCAATATTATCATCTGTATACTGGATATTATATTAAATGTGGACTGCATGCACATGCACAGCATGACAGACTTCCTTTTATTTCTCATTATTAACTAGCTGAGTCTTTGGGAATATGATTGTTTAATGTAAATTAAATTTCTAATCGTTCATTATATCTTCAACAAAGTGTTGTATACATTAAACCCATTTAATTTTAATATCTTTACATTTGTTCTGTTTATTTTACTAGATTTCTCTCGTGATTAGCTGATTTATTGGCTTTAGGGCCATTAAAAATTTCAGTTGTGTCTGTAAAATCTGTTTAAATTTCACATTGTGACAGAAATATAACTTACATTATTTCAAAAGCCTTACATTGATTTGTTCATTGGGCTTTGCATTTTTCTATTATTTTATCTACTTATTTATGTGTTCAATTATGTAATAAGAAATGAAGCCTTTTAAAATAAAATTACAGTTTTTCCGCTAAACTTGGCACTGAATTTGGATTATAATGAAATGTCAAATAATTTATTAAATGCATCTTAATATTGAAACCTACAAAACAGAAAATAAAACAGATCTTCATATTTTGGTCGCAACAATGGAAAGAATGAGGACAAAATGTTAGAAGGAACAATGTGAATGGTTTAAGTGTTTCTTTAATAATAAAATATATTGTTATAAAATAGGTGTAATATATTTAAAGAAAAAAATTTTGAAAAAAAAAGAAAAAAAAAAAAGAAAAGAAGATATGACAAAAAATTTGGTCATGATGTTTTGAATTTTAAGATGTTGTAAAAATAAATTTTCTATTGTAATATTTTTCAGAAGGTATTGTGACATTAAAAAAAGTTTTAAACACACACACACATGCACAGTATGTGTCTGAGTAATGTATGGAAACTTATTTTTTGAGTGATATAATTTCTTTTCCTGATTTGTGAGCTTCATATAAAATTAGTAAAATCTTTCTGTTGTAGCTTTTAACTATAGAAGAAAATATTTTGTGATGAATTGAATTTTATCCAATTTTTGATCAAATAATAAAACCTATTAAAAATATTTTTAAAATGATATGAAAATTCTGTTAGAAAATTATGTGGCAGCTAAATTAATATCAATGAAGAAACAATTATTTTTATTTCAGAATGGAGTGAAATTATTTTTTATGTTATTATATTTTCAGATATTATTGTTGAAACTCGTGTATAAATTTCCCAAAAAGATCCTCTCATAATTTTTAATTTGAAAAAAATTAGTTTAGGAGCTTATTTTTATTTATTAAAATAAATCTGTGTCAAATTTGGTAGTTGTATCTCTAATGGTTTTGCATTATGAAATGTCAATATACACTCATGCCAATGCTTCTTGTAATAAGAATAGATTAAATTTTTATTCAGATTTTTTTTATTTAATATAAAAAAGGATGACAAAACATTTGTGAAATCCATGAAAATTGAATTTGTTGCAGCTCTTTGTTGTTGCTTAACAAATGACATTGTATAAAGAGAATTGCATTTCATTTTGTTTTATTTAAAAGTTATGTGAAATTTTTAAAAATTAAATCATAACTTGAAAATGTAGGTTACTAAAATATTAAACAATCATAATTTTTTAAAATTATTAAAGTAATTTTACTTTTTTATTTTCCAAATGAATCTTTTTCTTATTCTTTTTTTTCCTAGGAGAGACCACACCTTAAACAGCTGATGCATAAACTTTTGAATTCAGTTCAAAGTGTTTCTCTGTGGAAACAGGAATATAAAGATCATCACACTAAGGTAATTTTGGGGTGTGATATTGTGGATTGGCTTGTTGCACATGATGCCACTTTGTCAAGGTAGGTTTACTTCTTATATATTTCAGTTAGTAAAGTTAGGTATCTTAAGCTTTTATTTGAGCTAAACTTGCTAAATTATTGCCATTGCAGAACAATAATTGATAAAGTGAAATATCTATTATAATGAAAAATGAATGCATTTTGACACTACAAAAGGGACTATTGACTGAGAACTCTCAAACTTGGTGCACTGTAAAAAAAAAATAAATGGTGCAAAATTCCCCCCCCCCTCTCTATTCTACGCTTAGATATATACTTCTATTAATAAAATATGGTTTGCCATTGCATGAAAATAATTTGGATTCTGTAAAGGTTGTTAGTAAAAAGTTTTTATATTTCTTCTATATTGTAAAACATTCTTCTAAGCACACTAATTCTCTTACATTCATCTAAGCACAAAGTTTTGCATTTCTATTTACAAAATTTGCAGAGGCATCCTTACATATGGTGCTACAAACCAAAAATTTAGTGAAAACTTTTCAGAAATATAAATTTGTTCAAAACAGAAAAAGTTCATTTTGCTTGTATTTAACCTAGTCTATTCATCATGATTTCAGATAAATTTGCTAATCATGCATAATAGTACTCATTTTGATTAATCTACAAGTTCAAAATCAACTGTGTGGTGGCTGGCACTTGTTAAATCTGTCATGATCACAAAGTCCTGCCTGTCGAGAGTAATGCCACTGGGGATACTAGGTCAGAGGTGATCGTTCTCTGTTCCAGATCTAAATTATGATTTGTGTATGAATGAAGGAAAATGCAAAAATGAAGTCTGCTCCATAAAAAGGTTTGTGATGTGTGTAGCTAAGTCATATTATTAGCGACTAGTTGGCACTACTGAAAAACGAGAGATGCTCAATCAGTTTAAATCATTGACAGTCAGTCAGCTTGAAAAAACTCCATAAACGACAACAACAAGTGCAAAATCAAAGGAAATATAATTATAAACAAAGGAAGAAAAGCTTGGGAGGCTCAAGTTTTTAAGATATCTTTAAAAAGTACAGGAATGCTTATGTACCAACTTATATACTTTCTAAAATGTTCCTTTTTACATTCAGTAATGAGGGATATTTGGATATACTGATGATTTATGTTTTATGCAGTCATAACCTTGGTTTAGTTATGGAAGAATTTAAACTTTATTTTTTGGTTTCCTGGCATTCTTCTAGGAAGTGTATTTACTAATCAGTTTAGTAATTATAAATTGTAAGAAACACTATTTTTTAGAGGACTGAGGTATCATACATCTGATGCAGAAATTGATTTTTTTATAAGTAAATTCAGGCCAATGTTCTTTTAGTCAGTCAAGGATTCAGTATTTCTAAATTGACATTATAGAAAATATTTTTATGCAATAACAAGCATTTATACATTTTTCTTGAAATCCACAGACTGATACAGCATACACAGGGACAACTGCATGATAAATGTCTAGGATTTTAAAATTGGCTCTATTTTAAGTGAGATCAATTATTTCTTTCCTGAGAAATTCAATTAGGACAGATGAATGTCACTTTAATGAAGATATCAGCTTTTTTTGTGTCATTTTTCTTCTTTTGTTTTTAATTAATTTAAAACAAACTTTAAGCACATTTACTGTAATATAATTTACTACTGAAGATAAACTCAATTCATTTTCGTAGTTTTCTATTATTCCATCCTGACTTTTTTTTCTTCCATTGTTGATAATATAGATATGAAGATTATTCTTATTTTTGAATAGGTTAATCTTAAGTAAAGTTTTTAAAAAGTTAAGTAGGGTTTTATTAAAATTTACCTTTAGTAACATCCTTAAACTTTTGTTACACTTTCAATTAAGGCTTTTCAGAATCGAGTATAGTGATATATTTTAAAAATATACTCATTATTTTTTAACCCAGCTACTTATTCCTAATAAAATAAAATTAACTTAGATATATTTGGAAAAATAGAAAATTGCACAGTGCAATGAGTAGAAAAGTGTAGGCCTTCTAAAAGGGAATGTTATATGTTTATTAAAATACTTTCCTGTGAAAAACATTGAGACATAGTTGCATAAAATATTTTATTAAAATTTTTAGCAACCATTGTTATAAGCCTTTTAATTTGTTACCAAAAGTAGCTAGCTGTTTAGAAGAAACAGTTTAATGCAACATCTTATCTTGACAATCTTACTAAATGATGGATTTAAGGTGGGAAATTTCATAAATTTTTTGATGTTACCTTCAACCTCAATAAAGTTTCACTACAACTACTTATACTATCTTTATTCATTTTAAGGTTTAATGATTTTGTTTAAGTATACTATTATAGTTTCATAATAAGTCAGTGTTTTATTTATATGCTTTATTTAAAAATGTCTCTTTTATAAGAATATTTGTATTTCAAAAACACTAAATTTATCATGTTAAAATTTCTTATAGATCTGATGCTGTAAATATTGGACAAGCATTCATTGATGCTCAGTTCCTTGAATGTATAATTCCTCAGCAAAACTTTATTGATGGCAATGTGTTCTACAAACCACTAGAGGTAAAAGGTTGTTTTGTTACTTTTCCATTATTCATAAAAGTGAAAAGGATAACATATATAACTATATTATAATAAAAGAATTCCAGTTAAATTATTTTGAATATTTGATTGTCTCTGGATATTATTTTAATGTTTCTTTGATATTTGTCTTTAGCAATCGCATTTGGATAAACCTGATGAAAACTCCAATGAAATACAGGAAAGCATGGAACCTTTGTGGGTGAAAGAAATACAGCCCAGTAGTTCCTATATATTCAAAGGTATGCAGTGAAAGTATAGAAGGAATACTTGGCTACAATTTTAGATGTGATATTTTCATTCTAAAATAGAAGCTTTGATCTTATGAGAGAAAAAGTAATTTTGATATCATCATTAGGAAAAGACTTTTTGTACTTTAGTACTTTGGCAAATTTAAGCATTTTTAATTAAAACTAATTTGTAATTTGTATTTTTACTTCATCCCTTGTAATTTAATCTCCTTCTCCCCTAATGTGATTGTCATGGATAGGCCTTTGTCTTCCTCATAATTTCATTCCATGCTGTCCTGTTGTTGGTTTAGTTTTCAAAATTGTCACATTAATAATTTTCAAGTTTTCTTCCAGTTGATCAATCCACTTAGGTTGTTTTAACCTTTCACTTTTTAATTATAAAATGGTTTAGCTAAAAAGATCTTTTTAGTTGCCCAACTGTCACACAATGTTATTAAATGCCTTGCCCCTTTTATCCTTTGAATTGCTATTAACTTAATAGTATCTAACTCTTTAAATAGTTAATAAATTTCAAATTGATTCTTCCCCCTCACTAATTATGACATTTAAGTCCACTAAATATGCTGCTTAAAATTCTTATTTCAAATATAGCAAGAATCTCTTTATCTTTCTCAGTCATTCACTATGCTTTAACAGCTCAAGTGTAACAATTTGTTATTAGCATTGCTTAAATATTATTTATGATTTGAATTTATTGTGATAAATTTGTCATCAAAGCAAAGTTGTAATTTTCCCTTTTTTATTTTAGAAATTATTTCATTAGTTAGATATACCTGTATACAGTTTTCTTGCTCATTAGCTCTTTTATTCATACAAAATCTTATTATTCTATGTATTTGACTAAAAATACTAGGAAAGGGCTTCACACTTTAAAATCTTTTTTGGGGGGGATCTTCTTGTATTGTTGTTGTATTTAATATTTTTTTAAATTATTTACTGGAATAATTATTTTTAAAATTATTTAGAAAACTCAAAACTATTAATATTTATTAAAATTACTTCCTATTTATTTACAATATAATATTTATTCACTCTATTACGTATTAATAAATCCACATCAATATTTTTGTTTTTAAATTATAATATTTCCTGATATATTTATAATTAGACCTTTTTCTTCTTAATTTGCATTTTTGATTACCTGGAATATTTTTTGTTTCTATTAGTTTTGAAGACACCCTGCCTGTCTGTTCCTTAAAATTTTGATTTGTAGAGTTATTTTAATAATTATTTATTAAAGGAATGAGAAGTCATTTGATATGCAAAGATTTTCATTCTGTATATAACAATGTTTTCTTGTTCTATGTGAAATATGATTCATTTCCCTAAACTGATATTTTATTGATATAATCGGTTATTTATGCCCCAACCTCATTTTCCTAATGCTTCAAAATCTTGTGGGCTGTATATTTGTTAGCATTCATTGCATTACTTCGAATTAATGACAGTATGTAAAAGATTGTTCTGAAAACCAATTTGTGTTTGTAGCTTCAGATCAGATTATTACTGAATATTCTTTTATTAATGCTTTTTTTCAAAATGCTACTGCTGAATATTTTGTGTTTCTATTATCATAGGAAAAAATATCTTATGTGTTAATTTTATGAAAATATCTTTTTTAAAAAATAATGTAGTAATAAAAGAGAAGATTTCTTTATCTCTACTTGAAGTTCATTATTGTGTGACAAAATCTTACATAAAGCTGTTAGATTTCTACAATGTTCACTATTTACTGTATATTGTAGAATATGTTAAAATAGTAAAAGTTTCTATTTTTTTCTCTTCTGTTTATTGTCTAAAATATACTTGCAATATAGTGTTTAGATGTAATTTAATTTAAAACTGCTGAATGTTATAATTTTTTTAAATTCTTCTAATTTTACTTTTACATTTTATATTCAGATGTACCATTCTGAAATTGTATTGTTCATAAGTCTGCATTTCTAGTTTAATTATATTCTGTAATTAATATTTAATCAGTAATTTCAGATGTGATATTTTGTATTAGTTTTTGTTTATAATTTTATAGATAATAGATATTTAATCAAAACAATGATTTGAGATACTGCTTTTATAGATATTTTGGATCTTAATATGTAATTGAAATTGTAGATGAGTTTCTATAAATTATTGTTTTGGTCTTTTGATTAGGAAATGATGTATTCAAATATATCTAATAATTATATTTTTGCAGAAAGCGGCAGAGATAGTTCTAACACAACATTATCACCTAACACTCCAAGATTTAGTGGATCTTATTCTCGACTTTCATCATCCAGTTCTATGTTTTATTTAGATTTGGACATTAAAGAATCCAAAGTCAGTATATTCAAGTCCCAGCATGAATCAGAGCAAAGCAGCTCATCCAAGCAAGAACGACAGTCAGTTATTAATGGTATGTATTTGATAAATATTTACTTGGTATGGTTTTCATGATTTATTTCACTTGTCTTTTTTTAAAAATTGTAAGTTTTTTTAAAACATAAATAAAAGAAAATCTAATTTGAAATTTGTCTAATTTATATATCTAATACTTGTAAGAAAAATAATGATCTATTTTACCGCTGTTAAAAATAATGATACTTTGAGTTTATTAACTGTATTTGCCATTCCACTTTATTATTGTAATAAAAATGACCAGAGATGGATATTATAAAGTTTAAGTTTGACTCCATTATCCTATTGCATATCAGCATCATAATTTTTTCTTAGCATTGCATAAGAGTTTTAAAAGAAGTAATGAATTTTTCACAAACTCTATATTGTTCTAAAGGACTTTAATTGCAACCCTAATTTCAAAGAATCTGATTCTCTCATTTATAAAATGTAGAAAATTAAGTACCTTTATAAGAAAAGAAATCATGATAATATAATTAAAGTTTATATGGAATAATTCTATAAGTGTTGTGTTTATTTATGTTTCTACCATTGTCTTTGGCCATTCAATTCATATAGATTATTATCACTATTTATTAATTTAATTATTTATATTTATTCATATAAATCATTATCACTATTGTGTATTATTAATATTTCTTGTTAATTATTGTTCTGTTTTAGAAATATTATTATAGGAATGGAGATATGCCCATTTAAATACATTTTGCTAATACAAAATATCTTATATCCTAGGTTTGTTTGAAAAAGAAATATGTAAAATGTATAAATAAGAAAAAAATGCTTTAAAAATCCATAATTGTGTGATGAATAGAATTTATGAGCATTAAAGATTTATTTAAACCTATAAAATTTGGAAAATGTTGGGAATTTTTTAGAATGAGTGAATAAATTATTTTTTTCTCCCTCCTTCTTGTTTTAGCTAGTTAAGAGGCTTTGATTTCACAGGCATTTAAGCAATGTTATTGTTTATGATGCAACTGAAACTCAACTAAAATTATGATTATAATGTAATCTTATTTACTTTAACTTATACATTTTATGAGCAATTTCAAATACAGATGTGTTGATTAATTTTAATTTTGGTATTAGTATTGTATCTTTTCTTCTATACATTTTAAGAAGGAAGGGGGAGAAAATTTAAACCCTTTATAAAGTTTATTTTTTGACACAGTTGGACTGATGGTCTTTTAAATGATATTTTAAAGATTTTTGTCATGTCAAAACATGATGTTGATTTTGGAATGAGGTTTTCGGGGTCAGCAAAAATCCGTACGCGAAAAATAAAAATTTTATTATCTGCATGAGCATCTTAAAAAATCAGTTTTTAATAATATGCTGCCATTGAATTAACAAAAGCTCTGATTTAAAAAAAATTAGTTCATTACTACATCAAATAAAACATAGAAAAATGTAATTTTGAGCACATAATTATAAGGAAGGAAATAAATAGGAAATGTGATATTTTTTTAAGAAATAAATGCGGGACAAGATTTTTTGGATCATTTGCTGTACTAAAATGACTAATTCAATGAAACATTTAAAATGAATAAAAATATAATTTAACTTGCAGGAGCATGTAGAACTTAGCCGTTCAAGAAATTATGTTTTGGCATTATACATTGAAATATACAAAGCAGATTTCATTTTAATCTTTATTTTTGCTATTATTTGCAAAAATTTTATTTTCTTGACAGGCTTAATGACTTAATTTTTTGAAGTTTAGGTTCCGTTTAATTATTTATTTTCTACTCGTGTATGCATAATAATATAGAGATTTTGCAATTTTTCTCACTTACTAACTTTTTTCATTTAATTTAGATGCTATATATTCAGTTGTTAATATTAAATGCTTTATTTTGATATTAGACTTTGAAATAAGTAATTTTTATGTAAATTTCATTCTTATTAAATCCTTTTTTTAATGAAATTATGCACACTTCTATGTACAGTAAAATACACAT
The DNA here is from genome assembly GCA_026289955.1 of Argiope argentata. Lineage (NCBI taxonomy): Eukaryota > Metazoa > Arthropoda > Arachnida > Araneae > Araneidae > Argiope > Argiope argentata. Next base: position 4,523,662 of record JAOUZG010020842.1, read on the forward strand.
TGGAATTTTATTATTAACTGAGATAGAAGTATAAAAGACAGATATGCAAGTACCTGAAAACTATGAAAATATTTTCCTTTTATTTCTATTTGTACTTTAAGAGGGAATAAATTTCTTTTAGGTACAATCTTAAAATTAATCGTTCCATATAAATTTTAGATAAAAGCTTAAAAGTGTTGTATTAACCCCTTTCTCATTTATTAGTGAGCTATCTTTTAAGTGTTGTATAAATATTTCTAGATTATTCATTTGCCTTATTCAAACAAAATTTAATACATTTCCATTTATTATTTTTTCACCAGCTTTGATTTTAGTCCATTCTTTCATTTCTTGTGAAATGTTTTATCCCTAATTGTGTATGGGTAGTTCTCAACAAAAACATGGAACTCTTCTGTAATTTTTTTAAAATCATATCTTCACAAAAATTGGTGTTGATGGAATTGACTTGAGAGAATGGGCTGGCTTCAGTCAATGGGCTGATAAATCCAGTTAATTAACTACTATCTCAAAATTCTTTAAAAACTGTCATTGTGTTTTTCTGAATCAATGTCTTATCATAAAATTAACCTCTTAATAGGATTTAATGCTTCACTGATTTTGAAACAAAGGATGCTTCCAATGTTAAATTAAGTTTATGAACTTTTGGCAATAAAAATTTTACTCAATAAAGAAAATTATCTTATTTCATAAAATCATGAAATAAATTCATCAAACAGATAAATTTAATATTTTTAAAATCAATTTTTAAATATAGGACAGAGGGGGAATAAATTGTAATATAGTAAAATATTTGCATGGGGATATAGGTAGTATATTAACATTAAAATTCAAAAAATTGTGCACAAAACCCAAATAGTTTCCGAAATATTCAAAAAATTTCCTATGCCCACATATTTCTGGATCATATAATAAATTTATTTGTTTTTATAATTCTATTCTTCATGAAACATAAGGATCAGTGACTATTATAAGATTGTAGTTGGTTATATACTAAATTTATTTTCAAATCAGATTTTAATTTATCCTGAAATTTTACCACTTAAAATGATATAAAATTTGACCACAGGACAGATGAATAATAGATATACTCACTTACTAAATAATAAGAATGCTTAATCAATTTTTACTCTGTATATCTGTTTATCACTGATTTCATTTTCAACGGAATTAAATAGAAAACTGAGAAAATAGGCACTTTTTTTGGTTTCAGTATTTTAAATTTCTTTTTTGAGCAGAAAGGATGACATCATGCCCTTTTTTGGGTTTAAAAACAAACATGGCTTCATAAGGACTTTGGCATATTTCTTCATGGCATGTAGTGTTTTTGGCAAATTGATGAATGAACAAATCATCTTACCATTTATTTGTGTGCTTATCGTTCATCCATGCAGTTAACATATTCTATATATCCTTATTGTCCCTTTCAACTGTGCCTTGTGCTTGTCTGTTTGGCTACAATGAGGCTTTCCATGGATCCATATCTTATATTTTCCCTAAGATAGATTCCTTAAAGATTTGATTAATGAATTATGATGACTTCTGATTGCAATATAACTGGATTACCAAATTTTAAAAGTATTGGAAAAATTTGATATCTTACCTCCTCAGCTGTTTCGGTCTTCAAAGGTTGTAGCCGAACATAATTAGTTAAGTGAACTTGATATACCATTATGAGCTTATATTTGCTATCTCTGTATCAGATCAACTTGATGTCTTAATTTTAATTCTGAACTGATCATTACTTTTCATTCAGTACTTTTCTTAGATGCATTATGTTTCATTTGACATTGTTTGCATAAAATTAAATACCATATTACAATTTCATATGTAGTAATTTTGTATTTAACTTGAAATTCTTTAAGCATATGTATTTGTGGCTTATTCTGGTGCCAGTTCCAAATAGTAAATTGAACCATACATCGTTGGTAACATAACGCTATATATTCGCTTCTCCTGCTTTTAATGTATAGTTATTTTCTCACCATTATTATTTTTTAAAATTTTAAGGTGTTTTAATCGTTTGAAATCCGGAGGTGTCCTGCAGGAATCACTTTAGAGAGCATTTTAGTTTAGTTGTATTGAAGTCCCATTTTTAAGCAGTATTAGACCTATTTTGACATGGACCGCGCAATTTTGGACTTGGACTAGATGACTAGGTCTACACTTGATGTCGCAACCTCTTCATTAACACCATGCCGCACCAGTGGGAGGTCGTTTGATTCTGACGCTTTTTACGTGCAACAGATCCCCTTCTTACACGACGGTTCTTCGACGGAATCGGGTCTCGAACCTGAAACCCTACGGCTCATGAACCGGTTCACGAACCGAGACTTTACCACCGCCCCCCTTCATGGATCAGATGATGAGTTTAAAAAATATCACGTTTGGCCCCGACGGATTAAATGTGCAACAGGCCCCCTTAAACGACGGTTCTTCGAGGAATCGGTTCTCGAACCTGAAACCCTACGGCTCATGAACCGGTTCACAAATCGAGACCTTACCACCAGGCCACCGCGGTTCTCAGAAAATATTTTTAGAGTACTTTACTTTAAAAAAACAAAAGCATTCGTATTCTTGTTTACTCGGAAATAATGTATTTAACTTTTTTGGGTGAGGGGAGAGGAAAGGGATATCACAAATCACTGCAGCATTCACTCTATATAAATTAGGTAAATGTATAAATCTCTCAAATTAATTTGAGAGGAATAAAGTTTTTAACTTAAAATATTCTTGTTATTCATTAAATGAGATAGGAATCATGTTTTTAAAGAGTCAGACATTTTTACAAAGACTCTGCAAATTTGTGCTGCAGCTGGAGCAAATATATATGTGATTACGAAAAGTTCTCTCCGGTGGCTTCGTTTTTTTTTCTTTATTCAGGTATTGCCGTATGTTGGGAAAACACAATCAACAGGCTTCAGTAGAAAACAATAATGTTTATTTACACACGAAGACCCTAATACAAGGACAACACATATGTACAGCCGAGTCGAACACAGGACAGCAGCCAGTAGCCCACAAATAATCGGCCACAGCTTTCAAAGCACAGACAGAATCCAGCAGGTGAGGGTTCTCCAGACGTGTGAACTTATCACTGTCTCGTCCCTTTAGCTGCGGTTTCACCACCACTCACTGACTACTCCACACACTATAGGTCGTTGCTTCCACAATAAACAACATGACTTGGCACACAGCAATTCAGCACTCGCTTGAATTGGGTGATTATTTCTATTATCTCAGCAAGATTTATGTTTTGGAACAGATAAAAAGTGCCTCCAATATCTTGACCTGCAATGTTTAGATTGTTTACGTCTAAGGAGGTTGCTGGTGGTGCCATCTGTAGGGGGCTAGTGGAAATAAAGTTGCACGGAGATGGTTCCTTGTCTCGTTTTGCATCAAAGTCTTCTGAAAGTTTAAATTTCTCTTAATTTTTGGGAACTTTTCACAGCCCCTGTACACTGCAATGTGGCCTGCCTTATTGCAATTAATACATATTGGCTGTTCTATCCTACTTTTAATATCGCACTCAGCTGTAATTTGGTTTTTGCTACACTTTAGACATCTAGGTGTCATTATAGTTTTCTGAGAAGTGACCAAAGAAATTACATTTGTAACACTTAGAGACTATTTGCCTTCCTTTGTGTTCTATTTCGACTTTTAGATAGTTGATATATTCTACTTTGTAAATTTCGTGAGCCTCTTCTGTGCATTGTAGCACTACCAGTAATAATGTCACCAGCTTATGTGGTTTTAGCTGGGTCATCTTGCAGACTTTTTCTATGTTGAATCCCTGTTCGGTTAAATATTCTTTGATAGCCTCGATAAAGGTATTAATCGGCAGACTTCTGACTGCTAAATTTATGGGTCTTATAACGTAGTGTTCAAAGTTTCCTTTTTACTATATTCGTGTAGATGTTGGTAGATTTTGTTATCCTGCGGGTAAAGTTTTATGTAACCATTTCCCAACCAATTATTAGGGGGTAAATTTGATGTGAATCTTCTCGATTAGTATATGGTAGTCGGTAATAAATGTAAACATGGGGTGGGGGTGTTTTTCTCCTGATCATTATTTATAGAGGTATTAATTTCTTCGTAACCTAGGGCAGTTTTTCAAATCTATTCTGAGTGCTAATGCTCTCGGCTGGCGTCACCTTAGGGGTGCTTCTAGTGGCCTTTTTTTTAGGAGCATGATGAAATTAGAATTCTCCTCGTTTTCAGAGCCAATATCATTCTTACTCATTGTCCTGCTACATAGTTCTACGCTCTCACACGCCAGAATTTAGTTCAACTCACCCGTAATGTGCTCCCATTTTTTTGATATTTTTTGTTTGATTGCAGGCTTGGCGTTGATATCGGGTCAGTAAGAATGATGCAATTCAGTCTTCTTTGAGAATAATTCTAGCTCTGTAGTTTGGCGAGTTTTTCTTTGTGCATTGCGTATAATTCCTCCAGTTCATATTTACACTTGCATGAATGTCATTGCGTGATCTGTTGCTCGTCGATTATCATGTTTGTCTCCTCGGCGCAGATCCTCTTAGCACTTTCTTTCCCAGGCATGCCGTTCTCCTCAATAGTTCCTAGAAGAACAAGTTCGACAAGTGAAAATAAATTTTGGCCGAAAATGAAAAATGAAATCACCTTTAGCATAATGATCGGTTTTGACGGGGCACCTGCCCCGGCAGGGGCTTATCCCCGTTAATGGTTGGTAGTGAGCAGCTTGTCTTTCAGGTACTTGTCGAGGGAGACTGGAACGATATTCATAGTGTTTGGCTAGAAGTGGGGTGGGTGAGTTGGCCAGTTTCAGGACGCATTGCTATTGGCTATTGCTGGGTGAGGGGAATGGGGGTATGTCTCCTTTCGGTATTTTGCAGTTTTATTTTTAAAGATGAGAATTCGTTTAGGGTTTGGATTTTATAGGTAGAATAATTTAGAATTAAAGAATTTAGTCAAGGAGAATATTTCTTGGGCGTCTCATTTTAGGATCGGGAGTATAGTTAGGGATATTTATAATTCCTTCATTATTAATTTGACTCATATTATTGAAGAATTTAAGTGCTAGTTTCCTAATAAAATTTTTGAGAGGGGATAATCTAATGCTCTATACATATTAGAATTATGCATATACCACTGTATATTACTGATTTTTCTAATTAATTTATTTTGTAGGATTTCTAACAGTCTTAAATTAGTTTTAGGAGCATAACCCCACACTGGGCGAGCATAAATGATTACTGGTTACAAATAGGCAATGTTAATAAGCATTTTGTATTGCCTAGTCATTTTTGAGTCTCGGGAGATTAATGGGAAAAATTTAAGAATTAGGTCTCGAAACTTTTTAGTTATAAATAAAATGGGGTTTTCAAGTTAATTTTGTGTCCAATATGACTCCTAAATAGTTACATTCCTTAGACCACGGTATTATGTGATTTTTAATTTTAAGAAGGAGGAATTTATTTATTCATTTATTTCTAGAGAAAAACATGGCTTCAGTTTTGGAGGCATTAATTACTATTTTCCATTTCAAGAATTAGTCTTCGAGAGATTTGATGTGTCTATTAAGAGCTATAATGACGTATTTTGGGTTGTTGTTTCGAGCTGGTGTTGCAGTATAGTCTGCGTACATACAGAGCATGGTAGAATTGTTTAGGAATGTCATTAATAAATATTGAGAAGGGTACCGGCCCCATCTTGGAATCCTGAGCGACACTCGCTAGAATTGGTTTGGTGTCAGAGTAAACCTTGTTAAGTTTTATCCTAAAGGATCTTTCGTTGAGATAGGAGATTAAAATGTTGACTAGGTGTGTGGGAACTTTGTAATTAACTTGTAGATAAGGCCTTCGAGCCAAACTTGTCAAAAGCCTTTTGGATGTCTCAGAACACTGCTGCTGATTTTTGTTTATTGGCAATACCTTCTTCGTTGTACTCCACCGCCCTGACTAATTGATGCGTGGTTGAGAATTCCTTTCGAAAACCGAATAGCTCAGCTGTAAGAATACTATTATCTTCTAAGTGTTTATTAAATCTTTTTAATATTATATGCTCAGCTAAAATGATCTTCAGCTTGAGTCTGCCAGCCGTTTATAGTTCCGGGAGGAGGGAGAGGGAGCGAGAACCTCTTAGACCAATAATCAAGTCGCATTTCGGTATCTATTGGACGGATCCGGAAAATTCATGAGTTTTCCAGTACTATCCATTTTGTCGTCACTCGCCAAATGATCGCCAAGCCCTGACATCACTAGCACGTCATCCGCTCAGCACGCAACAGTGCTGATCGTAAAAAGATTCCTCTTACGACGGCACCGTTGGACCTAGGAAACAAAATTATTGGCTTTTTAGAATGCTTTGGTATTAAATTGTAACGTGCCCTACTATACTCCCAACAGTCAAAAGTGAAAAAGTTTTGCTACTTTACCATGCCAACAAAGATAATTAATCCACGATTCTACCTGCAGTAAAACTGTTCCTGTTGGTAAATACGTACGCTTTGTACTAACACGTACCTCATCTTGTCTTTATTTTAAAATATTTTAAATGTTTCTAAAACTCTAATCTGTTAGAAAAATCAGAAGTTCTCATCAAGCGTTTATAATAGAAGCAAAAATATAGTTTTCTCGAAAATCTAATTTGGACGGCTAAACATTTTTCAAGAAATTTAAACAATGCTTGATAATAAATTGCTCTCGGTTGGCATAAATTTGGACAGGTCATTCGTAATAGGCTCAATAGACTTTTTTCTTCTTCTAGAAATTTCGACCATTGCATTTTTTTCTCTTATTTTTCATGGAAGTGAGATAAAAACTTTCTATACTACGCCATACCCTCCAACAGCTACGGAAATTTAAAGAAAACTATAAAGCTACGAATTTATAGTGAAATTAGGGAATGATAAAAAAATCAAATATATATTGAAAACTACAAAAAATGCTCAAAAGTACCATCTTCTGTAACCTCGTTCAGCAATGAAAGAATTTTTAGCATGGTTAGGATAAAAAAGAAGAAAAAAATATTCCAGCATGAATACAAAAACACTGAAGTTTCTCCTCACTACCCAAATGTTTATGACGGTTTATTGTAATAAACTGAGCAATGATAAGTTGGGGAAAAAAATCTAAAGTGTGGATGTTTAGTGAAAAAAATTGTCAATGTCTAATTAGTATTGGTTTGATCAAACCGAACTGTGTGATGTAATTTTTTTAAAAAAATATTTCGCATACATATTTAATTAGTTATAAAGCCATGGGAAATAATTTTTAAAGTTTGAAAATATTTTTCTTTGCAAATGTCTAATCTTCATAAATCTATCGATAAAGGTGAGATACCTGTAAGAAGAGCTACTGATGCGTGGATCAGTAATGTTGGAGGATATGTTTATCTCAATAAGTTTAAAATTCAACACAAAGTTTAAAAGCATATAAGAACAAACATTTTTTATATTATTATAAAATGGGGATGAAAATGAATCACATGAACTAAATAAAATGATATTGAAAATGCGAGAAATGAATATGAAAGTTTCTCCTACAGTATCATTTTCCTGGGTTTTTATGCAATAGTTATACACAACTATATCCATCAAAATATGTTCTTATGAAATATTGCAGGTTCCCTTTTATAATGTTTCAGTTTGCTTTGCTGATGATATCACAATTTCAATATGATGTTGTGCTTTCATGTATGCAAGAAATTACAATTATTTACAAGGCCTTTGAAACTATTATCACTACATCTGTTTTACTGTACAGGAATTACTACTAATAGACAGGATTTTGAGTCACTAGCCTCTGTATTTCCATATATATATATATATATATATATATATATATATATATATATATATAATACTAGCATTCTCATACCCGAAATTGCACGGGTAATGGAATTAGCAGGGGCTAACAGTGCTTGGTAACCTAGTTACGAAAATTCCCTATAATAATTAGGGTCCTGGGGCCCCTGGACACCTTATCTTTACTTATAATAAAGCACGATGTGTGTGTGTGTCTGTTGGCGATGTACAGGCCAGATCATTCGACCTACAGCTACCAAATTTGGTATATGTATACCTTGGGTGCCGGGAATATGCACCTCGGAGCCTTTTATTTATTTTTTTTTAATTAAAATTTTAATTAATTAAAAATAAGCCAAATTTTAACGTTTTTTCGCTATAACTTCTGAAAATATTACAGCACAAAATTGATTTTTGCATCAAGTTAAAGCGCAAAAAATTAGCTTTTCAATGATACTAATGTTTTGACCTACGAATTAAAACTCTATTTTTAATGAATTTTTAAACATTTAATTTAATCGGGTTTTTTTCAACAATTTCGCAAAAAAAAAAAAAAAATCTTCTTGAGGATCCTCCCAAAAATCAGCTTTTAATAAAATGTTGCCATCACATTTTCAGAAGTTCTGATTTTTTTAAAAAGTTAATTACTACCAATAATAAAAGAGAAAAAAAATTTCATCACGTGATTATATGAAATGAAACAAATAGGAAATGTGATATTTTTTTTAACAATAAAGGCAAGAGAAAATTTTTCTTGATCATTTGCAATATCAAAATTAACAATTCCATTAAAGAATTAAAGTAAACAAAAGTACAAAGTAAAAATGTATTACAGAAATGCGACAGTTAAAACTGAAAAAGAATTTTTAGAAAAGTACCAAACGATAATCTTCGGAGAGCGAAATTAATTATTTGAAAGCAAGAAATCTTAAACGAACTTTGAAAATGACGTCATTTCAAAGAAACAACGAACAAAAAGCAATTGATAATCAGTAGTAGTAAAATATTTTTGCATTCTTTTTATTTTTAATTTTTAAAACAATAAGATATGTTTTGAATTATTACTTTTACTTATGGGAAGAAGATACTTTGTGCAAATCAAAGAATTCACCTTCGTGATTGTAATTTATCTCCGCATTTTAATGAATCATGCGAAATAAAAACGCATCTTCTTTACACGAAGTAACGTAATATTAAAGCTATACTGGTAAAAGTAGGTCAGCTATTTGAAAACGCATCTTCTTTCAAACAAGCATACGTAATAATTGACAATGCAAAATTTGTAAAAGCATATAAAACTATTTTTACCCGCATATTGCGGAGACATCAAAACTTTCTACCAAAACAATATCATGTTCTCTCACGAGAAAAAATAAATCAACTATCATTCCAAATTAAACATATAAAAATGTCATTTTCGGCACGTGTCTGTATAAAATGAAACAAATATGAAACATGATATTTTTGGAAAATAAATGGATGGAAACTTTTTCTATAATATTTTACTATACATATATTACTAATCTAATTAAACAATTTTATTTAAAGCAAATATGGCTTAACATCTACAAGGCATCTTCTATAATTTTAGTCCAACATCTAATTTCTTAATTTTTTGGGGAGAGACATAAATTTCTTAGCAATTGGTCCAAGTGAAATATATAATTATAGATTTAGGGAAAAAATGCTGATGAATTAAATTTTTACATACATCATCTGCTCTGTGAATCATAGTTAAGAAAATATTCTTGAGACAATAAGTCCTTAAATAAAAAAGTGGCATTCCAGTCAACTAAATCAATCATCAAAGCTGATCGATCTATGAAAATTTCAATATAACTATTCGATACAAACTGGCGATTTTAGATCACTTTATCAAGATATCAAAGAAGCCAATCAGAGTTTCTCTTGAATAATTGGTCTAGATTATGATCATGATAATTGTTCTTAAACTTGCAATATTCAGAATTGAATAAATCAGCCAGATTTGAAGAAGATAGAAATGCTTATTTATTTATTTAGAAGTTGAAATATTAAGAAAATTTACAAATATGAATCTATAAGACCAAAAGAATTTAAACCATAATTGAAATATATTTATAAACCTAAAAAAATGTTATTGTTGAGAGCATTTATATACATCTAAAAACAAAATTAAAAACTGAAGGTTTCATTTAATCTGTGAAATTTTTGCTGAACAATTCCTTGAGATCTTATAAATTATAAAAAAAAATTATAATGTTTCAATTTCTGTATTGAACATAAAACTTTAATGTCGGACTATTCTGCTTTCAGTTCTTAGTTTTATTTAAAGACATACTTAGATTGAGTAAAGAGGTCTTTATATTAATTGAAATTTCATCATTTTCAATTTAATGTAAAAGTGAATTTTGCGTGCACTGATAGAAAATCAGAGGGAGATGCGGACTTCAAAGATAGGACTGCTTAAAGCCTACATAATAGTATAAGTGAATTATATGACTATCGAAATTTGAAGCTTAAAAATATTTTGCTGGAAAACTTATTATGAGACCAAGTTATATAAAAAATGATTTAATCCTTTAGTCGGCATTAATATTGGCGAACCGACTGGTTGCCAAAGGCGGCTAGTATATATATATATATATATATATATATATATATATATATATATAT
>JAOUZG010020842.1:4544196-4554257 GCA_026289955.1 Argiope argentata
TATATATATATATATATATATATATATATATAAATACACACACACACTGAAGTGACAAAACTCATGGGATGACTGTTAATATCGTGTCGGTCCTCCTTTTGCCCGGCGAAGTTCAACAACTCGACGTGTCAAGGAGTCCACAAGTCGTTGGAAGTCCTCTGCAGGAATATTGAGCCATGCTGTCTGTATAGACGTCCATAATTGTGAAAATGTGGATGGTGCAGGAGTTTGGGCACGGACGGACCTTTCGATGATGTCATATAAATGCTCGATGGGATTCATATCGGGCGATCTAGGTGGCCAGATCATGCGCTGGAATTGTCCGGAATGTTCTTCAAACCAATCGCGAACAGTTCTGGCCCGGTGACATGGCGCATTGTCATCCATAAAAATCCCATCGTTGTGTGGGTATGTGAAGTCCATGAATGGCTGCAAGTGATCTGCAAGCAGCTGGACATAACCATTTCCAGTCAATGATCGGTTCAGTTGCCCCAGAGGACCGAGTCCATGCCATGTAAAAACAGCCCTCATTATGCAGCCACCCAAACTGCTTTGCTGACATGGACCATGGACCCAAACTGCCTTGCTGACAGTTTGGGTCCATGGCTTCGTGAGGTCTGCGCCACACTCGAACTCTACCATCAGCTCGTAACAACTGAAATCGTAACTCATCTGACCACGCCACGGTTTTCCACTGGTCTTGGGACCAGTCGATATGCTAACGAGCCCAAGAGAGTCGCTGCAGGCGATGTCGTGCTGTCAGTAAAGACACTCGAGTCGGTCTTCTGCTGTCATAGCCCAAGAAAGACAAATTTCGCCGCACAGTCCTATCGGACACGTCCCTCGTACGTCCCACATTGATTCCTTATTTGACGAAGTGTTGCGTGTCTATTAACATTGACCATTCTACACAGACGTCGGCGGTATCGGTCGTTAAGTACAGGTGGTCGTCCACTGCGCTGTCCATGATGGGATGTGATGCCTGAAATTTCATACTCTCGACACACTCTTGATACTGTGGATCTCGGAATGTTGAATTCACTAACGATATCCGCAATGGAATGACCCATGCGTCTAGCTCCAACTAACATTCCACGTTCAAAGTCTGTTAATTCTCGTCGTGCCGCCATAAATGACGAAAAACCTGTTCACATGAATAACTTGAACACAAATGAAAGCTCTGGAAAACGAACTGCGCGTTTATACTTTTTGGCTGCGATACTACTGCCATCTGTATTTTTGCATATTGCTATCCCATGACATTTGTCACTTCAGTATATATATATATATAATGCCAAAACAGGTTGCATAAAAGTTTTTAAAAATTACTTTTTTTATTGTCTTTATATAAGGGTCTTAAAAGTGTGTGTGTGTGTTGGATCTTTCATTGTGTTTATGTGTGTATTAGATCTTTCATTGCACATGTTTGTGTTCGATGTTTCATTATTTTATGAATGATGTAATGTAATTGGTATTGAAGGTGAAAAAAGATAGACAAATACCAATATAAATAGAATATACATTCTTTTCACTTTCTTTGAATAGAGATAAATATTTTTTATTGAATTCGTAATTCTATAATTAAAAAAGTGCTACATTAAAGTTGCTCTGATTTTTTTCTGTAAAGATGATTAGAATGTACTTATTAAAATTATTTTTTAAGATGAAATTAGTCTGTGTTCCTTACAGGATTGAATTTCAAAAATAACTAAGCTTACTGATATATTTGATGGACATTTTACTTAAATATTATTACTTTTATATTCTTGCTAATTTAGTACCAAATTTTAATCTATTTTTTTATGATTATATAGCTACTGATTGAGAATGTTACTAAACAATAGAAAATTTTACTAATAACTTTTTTCTAAGTTTGATGTTAAATTGAGGATTTTAATAACGCATTTGATCACTGCTCCTTTGGTTTCCTGGGCATTTTATAAAAATGTTGAATGAAAACACAGTCAAGCTCAAAATTTAATTTAATTTGAGATATTCATACTATAAAAAGTTAAATAAAATAATAAGCTTTTGAGTTATATATTTTCTTCATACAATCTATGCTTGGAATCTAAACATTTATCTTCAAAGAATTATGATTTTTTTCGGAAAATTTGTAATTAATAAGTTGACATTGATTGGCAAATATTCTGAAGCAGATTTAAAATAAAAGCATTCATTCATTTGCAATCCTGTGTGATTGCACATCTGACCAATGTTGCAAATGTGTATCCCTGATGAGAAGTAAATAATGCCTTTGTGGCACTGCATATGTTTGTTTTAGTGGTAATTAATTTCCTACTGTGCAAAAAAAAAATTATATAATTTGTTTTATCAATAGTTTAATTAATAAAAGTAAAAAAGTTTTCCAAATTCTAGGAAAGATAACATTTTAAAATAGCTTTGAATAGTAATTTTTTTTATTAGGGTAGGATTGAAGCTTAGAATTGAATAAGCTTCCTGAGGTATTTGACAGATTTTCTTCTGAATAGTAATTTATTTTGGATTAGTTATCAGAATAAAGATTGGGGAGAGAAACAGATAATATCAAATCTGCACATTTTCTGATATATTGTTGCATTCTTTTCTTAGTAATTTAGTCTGTTTCTTCACAATTTTTAATTTTATTTTCTAGATAAAATTTTCTTTTTTTAAAAAAATGTATCTGGACTTGAATAAGATACATGTAATATTCCCCTGCAAGCTATGTGAAAAATTAAATTATAGACATAGTAAAATATTTATGAAATGTGTACAAATTTCCCAATTACTGCTAGTTTCAAAAACTGGGATTCTTTCCATGAAATATAGTGTAACCCCCCCACCAGTGTATTAAATTGTTTTACCTTCTGTATTATCTATATATTTTCAAGTACAATTATTAGATTGTGCCTCATATTTAAGTTTCAATTTTCTATTAATTTAAAATTTCATTTAAAAATGATTTATTTAATTTTGGGATTCAGTGAAATTGTTTTTTCCCCCTTTTTAATTTCAGGTGAAGCAAGTTGTTCAATTCATGTTATTTGTTGCCTATAACTGGAATTTGGAAAGATCCTTTTTAATGGATGAATTTGCTTTCTTATCTTCTTGTGTGAGTGAACCAATGGAATGTGAAGAATCTTTGAGTGCAGAAGCACAACCAATGGATGAAACTCCTGCTGGGGATTCTGCCACTGGAAATGCTCTCATGGATATCAATACGGCTGGGGATCCTGGAGCAAATCTCCCGAAGAAGAGTAAATCAAGAGTGGATGAGCTTGGTAGAAAGCTGGAAACTGAATCTATCAGTGACTTTAGTGATCCATTACATTCCTATCTTCAGCTTGAAAATGATGTATTTCAGTCAGATCCTTGTGATTTAAAAGTTGATGAATTGCCTCCTTCAAACACATTCAGCAAGCTTTTAGATGACATCATTTTATGTGCTTCTCTGAATGTTAAGCCATCTCTTCCTTTTCTAGAAACTGAGGCTGGAAAAAAGTGTGAATTAAGAAAGTTCTTCCCAGCTGACATCTATTGGTCTCGCCATTTTGAAAAAGAGAGTGAAACTCAGATTCTTCATCCCATTGATACTCAGACTGATTTAGAGGATGAGAATATCTCACTTAAGGGTTTGATTAATAGTAAAAATGTTGAAATATTGCCAACTCACCCACTAACTAACTTCAAGATAACTGACATTTTGGACTCTTCAATGGAAATGCAGACTTTACTTGCTGATTTTCGAGCTCGGGGTGGAACTATTAAGTTTCTGTGCCCACATGAGAAAGCAGCAAAAGAGAAAGAGAAAAAACAAACCAGCATGCATCAAACCTCAAGAGATCATGCAAGAACAGAAATAAGTACAAACACTGGACTGTGTTGGGAAAAGAAGGTATATTTTCTACTTTTAGAATTTTTGCAAATGACTAAGCCACATTGCCAATGTTTGTGTCTTTACCACAAATGTTGGGAACTAATAATTTCATATTCAAAATGTTAGATCCCTAACCCCAAGAGGTATCTAAGATATGAGGATGAGGAACTTCTAATATGTTCATCATTTTGGTGGTTACAGAAATATTGTAAAGTCAGCTACCCCCTATTTGTGATGAGACATTCCTCCTACAGGAGGAATTGTACCATTACTGGGGATGGTTTTTTACGCTCAACCAAAGTTCTTAAGTGTACTGTCATGACATTATGATCCTTCAAATTTTCTGTTACTTTCATATTTGTCAGAGTAGTCTCTTTTGATATTCATAACATGAGCAGTTTATCTATTAAATCATTGTGAAATAAGGAACTGTTTTATCATCCAAATTGATTTTTTAAAATATTTTATATTATTGACTGTTTTGTTTCCAGCTTTTATTTTTTTCATATTGCACTTGCAAGTAGTGTTGATTTTTAAACACTCTTATATAACTTGATATATTTTATGCTTGCAAAGAAAGAATTTTTTTATTCACTTTTCTGCCACCTCTTGATGTGCTCGAGTTTTAAAACAGTGTTTTCACTTGAAAATACTGAGTAATAGTATATTTTTAAGATATATTTTATATTTCTTATAATTATTTCCTTTTTCTGTAAAATTTATAATAATAGACCTCAAAAGTTAAAAACAATTAGAATAAAAAAAAACAACTTTGTTTAAAGAAATTCTTATTTTAATTTATTTTAAATAGAGCTGCCTTTAAAAAGCATGGTGATTTTTGAAATATATTTTTATTTATTGTATTTTTATTTATATATTGTGATTCAAGAATCCAACTGGACTATGGAGAATAAATTTTCAAATACATTTAAATGATTATTTGGTGAATATTAAATTTCATCAATATATGTCAGTCATAACTAAGAATAAATTTCAAGATCACTTCAAAATGTGGGAATTCATTTTAAGTTTCTGTAATATCATGTTTGATTTTTTTTATTAGTTTATATTGAGAACATAACAGTATTATAATTATTTCATAGGTTTAGTAAGTTCATGCAATTTGCAAATTATCAAAAAACAGTAACCAAATATATTTTGTAAATAAATGGAGTTTACAAATATCAAAAATTTAGATGTATGTTTGAAAATTGAAATTTTAATAAAATATTAACATATTCATCAAACCTCCCTGACACTCATTTATATAGTTAATGATTTATTGTTAATGTAATGCAATTACAAAAAGAAGTTGCTTCTTGATTGAGCTTACATTATTTGAATTATTTTGAAACTTTTTAGTTTGTTGGACAGTTTTTTTAAAAACTAAATACTACCCATTTTATGTTACTGTTTAAAAATGTTTGGGCTTTTAAAAATAAAAACTTAAGTTTTGCTTTATTTATTTCTGCCTAAATATATTTAAATCAGTTGTAGAGTTTGAGTTTGTTCAATGTTTTGCTTATAATAAAAATTAAGAATTAGTATTTAAAGTAGGAAATATTTTTTGTGTCTTTTAATGTGTAGCAGGTTCAGCAAAATTTTGGTTTAAATGTGTTATTAATTTTTTCTCCCTTTCTCTGCTTAGATTGATGTACTTGATCCATATAATCACCAAGCTTTAGCTGTGCTTTTTTCAAGCTATTCCTGTGCTTCTGATAACGCACCAAACTATTGTGTTAATCCTTGGTGAGATTTAGAAATAATTTCTGAGATAATACTTTTTGTCTGATATATATATTTTTAAATTTGAAATTTCATTTTGTTACAATCTAATTTTTTTTCTATTCTTTTTATTATATTTGAAATGAAGGGTTGTCAAAATGGAATTTTATGGATCAAATGACATCACACTTGGTGGATTTTTGGATAAATATTGTTTTAGGTAAGAGTGCATTAGCTTATTTTTAAATGTGTTTTTAAACTCGAATATGATAAACTTACAATTTTTATACTTAACAGAAGATTTGTAGCGATCTTACTTTCTAAAGCAAAACAAATTATATTTTGTATTATTTCAGATCTTCTTATATCTGTCCAAGTCCTACATGTGTTACTCCAATGACTGAACATGTTCGAAAATTTGTACATGGAACTGGCTGTGTTCATATTCTTTTACATGAACTAAGTACTGGAGTTCCTGTGGCTGAAAATAACATCTTGATGTGGAGTTGGTGTCATATTTGTACAAAAGTATGTAGAATTTATATTAAAAGAAATTTAGAAAATTAATCTTTTTGAAAGGAGTATATTGAAAGAATAACCCAAATCTCTTAAAGCTGATATTCATATTTGTTGTATTTGTTATAAAATAATATTAAATATATTTTTATGTAATCAGAGACTATTACCATAAACAAAGAATTATTTAGATTTTCAGAATCATTTTTATAAAATTTGCTTTAAAATTCTAAACAACATATTATAATTACAACCATAAATTTGTTATATTCTGGGCCATTGCAGAAATTGAAGAAGTATTTTACGTAAATAACTTTTTATATTCATGGCTTATTTGGAAATTCTCACAAAAGGTTTCTATCAAATGATAGAAATTTTAATGAGATTTCAGTTATTTTAAAAATAATTTATGTAAAAATATTTGGTTATGTAAGGGAGTTAATCATTCAAAATATATTTATGCAAGATTTATCAAGTTTTTGGTATTTTGTAGCTCAGAAACAAAGAAATAAAATATAAAATAGTTTTTGTCCCTATTTATAATATCTTTTAAGTTATAAAAAGTCTTGAGTATATCTATGATTTATTTAGCTTTTTTTTAAAATTATTAATTAATCTTTTGGATGTAAAAAAAATTGTAATATAATGATTTATTTATAATTATGATAAATGATGCTATTGAAAGCTGAGAATTCAGAGACATTTTCATATATTAAATTAGAGTTAGAACTAAGAAACAAGCATGAATTCTATTGTTAAATGTGAGAGGTTATTCAAAACTTGTTCACCAAAATGAAATTTTTATGTAGGTTATAAAAAAATTGATAAAATGATCTAAATGTTAAGAATGTACAGCTAAGAAGGTGAAAAAAAATCAAAGCAAAATTGAAAATAGTATATATAAACTTGTTATTTTCCAGTTCGTATTCTTTTTTTAAAAAATCACATTAAAAATATATTTCTGTATACTTTTAAGCTAGTCTATTAAATTAAAAATTATCAATAATATTCGAATTTGATCTTCTACACTTACTATTTTAAATGTGAAAGTTAGGATGGATGGATGGATGATGTTAGTCAATCACGCTAGAGCGGCTGAACAAAATTGGATGAAATTAAGCAGAGAGATGCATCATAATCTAGAATATGATATAGGTTACTACTTATTTCGGTTAATTAAATGGTTAGTTTTTTATTAACTAAAAACTCTCTCACCAAAAATCTTCCTTTACCCACTGCCAAATGGATAAGGCTTAACATTTTTTCGATCGGTTATTTAAAACGATTCTGTTTATTTTCTTAGAGTATGATGCATTTAAAATTAAACATTGTTAATTAATCGTTCGTTTTCAGTCTGAAGTATTTTTGGATTAAGATAAAGGTATTTTTCCATTAGCCGAGCGCAAGCGAAAAATCGCCAAAGAAACTTGGTGGAAGTCTATATCATGTGGTTATTTTTCGTTTGCACCCGACTAACGGAAAAGTAACAAAATAAAACAATAAAGGAAATTAAAAATCTCTTATCCATATTACCCCAACTGGAGTAGAAAATTCTCACATTTGGTTGCTCCAACTGGCGTTGATTGGCATGCACAGTGTGTTCTTGACTTGATTTTGTTTTGAGCAGACTAATCTGCAAAACGATTTTGAATAATTTGTTTGCTTTTTTGTTTCATTTCAGATACATACTGTTAATAATTTGTTTTTAGATTAGTTTCGTGGGCTAAGCTTTGATATAGAACCATTTGTTGCTTGGCGAGGTTGGTAATTTTTCGGCAGCACTTTGTTTTTGTTTACTTTGATTCGATTCGATCTTTCTTGTTCATTTCCCTTGAATTTTTTTCCTGCTCTACGTATTCCTTCCGCCTACTCTTATTATTTTCGATTACACTTTTTCGAGTGCATTCCATTTTCCTGCATTTATTGATTTTTTTCTACATTTCTGTCAATTTGCTGTAGCGCTCATCAAAACTTTATGATTAGGAAATATTATTAATGACGTTCGCGCTACATTCGGCCATTTTGTAAAAATGTGACGACAAACTTTGGGGGGGGGGGGCTAAAATTAGTTTCAACAGCACCATAGTTATGATGGCATGTTACATTGTGATCAGACCGCTGGATCTCATGCATACACATCAAAAATTCCTCGTGGACGAAGTCGCGGATAAAAGCTTGTAAAATATATGACTGAAACTTTACATCATAAAGAGACTTTTACAAACGTTGTATTGAGATGAATGTAGGATTGAATGAATTGTATTGAATTCTGTGTGCACCTATGAAATAAAATCCACCCATTGAATATTTTTTAATAGTTTGGCATAAAAAAATGAAATGAAATTTTTGTATTTTTTGAAGTAGTCATATGGAAAAAAATTATACTTTGATAATTTTTTTCATCCTAGACATCTTTTTTTTTAAAAAAAACAAACTATTTCTCATTTCGGTATTTTTATTGACTGTATTTATAATATTTGATTCTTATTTCATTCACTGGCTCTTTATAGGCTACGCCTGTTGTTTCGATGTCTGAAGATACATGGTCCTTCTCTTTTGCCAAATATCTTGAGCTGAGGTTTTATGCTGATGGTTACAAAAGAAGAGGAAAAAATGAGCTTTGTCAGCATTCTTTACATCATGATCATTATCAATATTTCGCTCAAAATAATCTTGTTGCAATTTTCAAGTAAGTAAAGGTTATTGTAAAGAATAACTATTGCATCTAAATTTTAAAAAAAATTAAAGTACTTTGCATTTGCTTATCTTATATAATGTTAAATAAATACTATGATTATATTTTATTTAAAGTGATGTAGTACTTTAGAGTATTGAAGATGTAGTCATTGATAAAAAGTTATAACTTAATTTATTCAAATTCAAAGGATGAATCCGAATAGTATTATTTTAAATTTTTGTAAATTAGATGTAAATATTGTTAGCATGTATGAATTTTTGTGTAAATATTGTAAATGGTTTAATTGTATAAAACTAATTGTAATCGCGCATCAGCGAAAGGAGACCTTTCTAAAGGGATTTGAAACAGAAGATCGCCACATTTGACTAATTTGACGGTGCAGATGTCTTAGAGACGTCATGAGGTCGCTGATGGACACGCAAAAATGTGTAGGAGAAGCTGAGAAATAAAGATTTGTTCTTAGAGAATAGTGGAGTAAGTTGTTGACTTTCCCAGAAAGAGCGCGTCGCTTCTGAGTTTCCTCTGCTCACTTTAGTGGGACAGTATTTAAAAGACGCATCTTTAAGGACTGAAAATAGTTCAGCTGGGACCACCAGCTACGTTGGTTGGCTTAGCCTGAAAGTTTCTTTTTTCTCGTTGCCGAACGATCTATAGCTTCACTTTTATTTGAAATTAGTGGATTGGAATTAATTTTCTGTGAATTTGTAACTTGTGTAGCTAGCAGATTAAATAGAGTTAATTCGCTGTGAATTTGTAGTTTGTGTGGCGTATGCGCATTTTCATAGACAAAATCTGCATCTTCATGTCGCTCTTGTATGAGAATTATTTCCAAACTGTTATTATTGTCTGCAAGTACAAACCATAGTCATTGAAAAAGGTTTAGCTGTTGCTGTATAGTATTAGCCATTATTGAAGCACACATATCAAATAATATAATATCCTTTTTGGATTATTGTACAATTTTTTCATTAAGTATTTAAGTTGTTAATGGTTCATGAGTTTTGTAAGATGTTTCATATTATTAGCATTGCATTTTTTGAATTTGTATGACCTTTTTTTCCATTTAGGTACACTCCAGTTTTGATTTGGGAAGTCGTATTCCCAGCTTTTATAATTTCTGTGACTGATAAAGCCATTCCCTTGCCTTCTTTAGTGGAACAGATAAAGATTATTGCTATGAAGTATGATAAACATGTCATAATTTCCAATACTTTACTATATATATATATATATATATATATATATATATATATATATATATAT
>JAOUZG010020842.1:4555193-4569994 GCA_026289955.1 Argiope argentata
TATATATATATATAAATATATATATATATATATATATATATTCAGAATGATTTTCTTACAATCGATATTTCCATTTGATATTTTTTATTTGTACAAGGAAAAATTATTTTAATTATTAATTGTAGGTTAATAATTTTGATTCAAGTGGCTATATTATGGAATAAACATTAAATATTCAGATACATTAAAGGAAAAAGAGGGGTG
This sequence comes from Argiope argentata, assembly GCA_026289955.1. NCBI lineage: Eukaryota > Metazoa > Arthropoda > Arachnida > Araneae > Araneidae > Argiope > Argiope argentata. The sequence goes on from JAOUZG010020842.1 coordinate 4,555,398, forward strand.
TAGGAAATATGTAATTGCGGCTTGTGGCAGGAAAAAAAGAAAAAATTGCAAGAATCTCTTACTTTTAAGTTTTATTGAGTTTTATTTTAAGAATATGAATATTCAATCTAAGTATTATTAACAACTCTGAGTATTCTTGCTCTTTGAAATGTTGGTCTTTTAAAATCCAAAATGGCAGAAAGTAAAGACAACAGAAGATAAATATTTAAGATTAATTAATCTAGATAAGTCAGTGTAAATATTTAATCTAATATCAAAATTTAAATGCAAATTTTAAATTTATTTAAAGCTAAGCAATTTCGGTTCCAAAGCAATTGCTTGGATTTATTAATTAAAATTTAAATTTGAAAATTTAGTAAGATATATAAGTACATAAAAAAATTACATTTCCAAAGTAAATTACTGAAATTTATTAAAAATTTTAGAATTTAAAAAGACACAACTGCAAAGATGCAGCACAAGGCAAAGAATATTTATCTGGAGGAATCCTTTTAACATTTACAAATATTTTAGGCATATTACCCAATGTAATTTAATCAAAATATCTCCTCTCCTTTTCAAAAGCCTTTCACAAACTCAGATTTGTTGCTAAACATAAAATGTGAGTACCATGAAAAAATATCAAAATTTATTATACTTGGGTATTTTAAAAAGAGAATTTAGTTCTCAGCAAGCAAAAAGCTAAATGTACATTAAACATCTGCCCTCAAACACTTTCTGAAGATTTCTCTTACTATGAGAAAGGGAGCATCCATTATCCAAAAAGACAAGGTTGCTCCACCCAGTTTTAAAACGAGGATGTAATAAAACTTACTGCATTTCAGCCATTCTGTGAATGTTCAGCTTTCTTGGCTGAATTGGAAGTCAAAAGGTTAAAGAAACCAAAATTTGCTTTTCTTAATGGAATTTTTAAATGAATTTAGAGTTCTGTCAAAACTTTTCATTCTTAATTTTTATTGTTGATTAGTTGTACTTCAGTTTTTTTGTTTGTGTTGCAATAAGAAATGTGAAAATCAATTTTATTGAACTTATTTTTCTTTTCAGTGTCATTCTAAGTAGTAATTATGTATAAAAAAATTATGTAATATATATATTTTTTCATCTTAGGGGTCATGGAATTCATAGTGATCTTCTTACTACACTATTTGCCCTTCGTGATGAATATTGTGAAACCACATCAGAAGATTTCATTGAAGATATGATAGATATGCTCAAGGTTAATATTTTATTTCTTTATGATTTTATATTTTTAATTTGTATAAAGTTATTAATATATATATATATATATATTTCAGCTCGAAACTCTCCCATTTCGTGAAAAAATTGAAGGTATTCAGCTTCATTTGACATCGCCAACATTAGAAACCTTGCAGATTAAATCTGCGGATGATTTGGAATATAATAAGGGTTAGCTAACTTTTTGTATACTTAAATGTGGTGTATTATGTATTTTAAGTCTAAAAATGAAATTTATTTTTTCTTGTTAATAACATAATAAATGATAGTTTATGTACATGCATTTTCACTATGATCTTTAAAAGTTTAAATTACAAGTAGCGATAAATTATTGCAAGATGCCACTTTTTTGTAATATAAATTAATTAATGTATCTCTATCAAAAAAATTTTTTGTGAAACCAACTATAATTCACACCTATTTTAGTTGTACAATTAGTTCATCTTAAGTAGCTTTTGATAAGTAGTTTGTATCAGCAGATTTTGATTCAAATTTCATTGCTTGTGATTCTTAATGGTTTTGAGAGGTCTTAATATTTTTAAAGGATTGTTTTTTAATCTGAATTTTACTGCTTAATATATTTTTGGTTTATTTTATCTATAATGTTTTTTTTTTTTTTTTGTATTTATAAAAACATGTCTTTTTTAAGAATGAACTTTTATTTTATTAGATATTTGTTCATATATGTGGAAGATTGAAGATCAAATAATATTATTGAAATTCCATATTGCTAATGTAGTTCAAATATGGAATAATAGGTATGTGAAATTTTGATTATTGCCTGTTTAATATCATATTTCACACAATAATACATTTTGAGATTTTAGAAATATAATACATTTTTAGATTTCAGAAATATAATACATTTTTAGATTTCAGAAATATATCATATTTTAAGAATCAATAAATATAATACATACATAAAATACATTCTCATATACATAAATATTGTTGAACAAATCTAAAAATCATTGATGTTCAATGTTTAAAAGTTTATGGCAACACATGATGAAAGATGTACATTTTTCTTGAATAATAATATACAGTAAATTTATTAAAGCCTTTTTGTCAGTGTCCTGGCACAAAGATAATGTGTCTTCTTTGTGATCTGATTGTCCCAGGTTTAAGTCCCAGTTATAGCAGGGTTGTTCTTCTGTGTTCTATCTGTGAGGTGTGTGAACCCCTATAAAAAAGGGCTGTGCAAGTAAATGAGATAAGTGTATGTAATCTTCATATGAGCAAGAAGTCAGACTTCTACCCTCGAAAGCTCAGGGGTCCATACCCTCAGAAGCTACTATGCCCCTCCTTCCATTTTAAAGTGGACACGTCACCATCATTAAAGCTTTTTTCATACTGTTTTTTACTATGGTTAATAAAAAGAAATAATTACTCTATTAGACTGAACATATTTGCTTTACATGTTTTTAAATTGGGACATTTATCTTTTAATTTTAGCTAGTTCTTTTTAAATGCTCTTGTTTGGCAATTTTGAAATAATATTTCAAGATATTATAATTCTTTGTATTTGCTGTACAAATCTTTAAGCTTAATTTTCAAAGGAACTTTTATTTTATATTTTTGATGGATTTATAAGATAATTTTGAAAATGTCTTTCATAGATATAAAATGTTTTTTAAAAGTATTAGCAATAATCATTGTATTTATGAAATAATTAGCATTTTTCTTGGGTCTTACTTTTATTGGTACAACAGTACTACAGTGTATACTGCAAATTTCTTTAGTGCATGAGTTTTCTTTAATGGAGCATCTGTAAATCTGATGAAACTAAAATATTTGAAAATTATTTTCATAAAATATTCATGTATTAAATATTTTTATTTGTGTATTGTTGAAATATGTTATGTATAGATGATTATTTTATTTTTCTGATTTTATCTTTATAATTTGCTAGAATTCAAGAATTCATATCTGCTAGGAAAAAAGAAAAACTTCAAGCAAAACCTTCATCTCAATCTGGGAGAAATTCAGAGGTTGGAAATTCTATGGATATATGTTTTATTTCATATTCTTAATTTTGAGTAACTAACAATGATAAAATCAGATTTTATTCATTAATATATTGATTTTTTTTATGGAAGAGGAGTAGGTTTTTAAATATTTCGTGAACAAAAGCATTTTTCTTTTTGTTGATGGTGGGATAAAAAGATAAGAGGGCTGGTTATTTTACTGTACAAAACTCAATTATAATAAAGACTATGAAAAAGTGTTTGTATCTCTGGTTTTCAAAGATAAAATGCACATTTAGATATAAGACATTTTTTTGTATTTATTTTATTTATATATTAGAAATGCTTAGAAGATTGACTATGACATCATTTGATCTCTAGCCTTCAAATAGTTCTGAGCTTGTTTCAGAGACACAAGAACAGAGGCAAAGCTGCAATAGATTTAGTTTTCATCAGGGAGCACCACATGGAATCTTGCTACTTTACATCTTGCTTTTTTTATGTATTTTTTTGTATATTAAGAAACCAGAAATGGGTTTAATTTTGACAAATTTTTTAATATATATCATTATTATAATGAATAATAAAGCAACATCAAATAATTTAATGATTGCATTAAGTTATAGTGAAAATCCATGACTGGTAGATTTATCAAAAGGGGCTTCCATATAAAATCTTGTTTTATATCTTAATTACTCTTTTCATACTTTCTAGAAAATTTAGGTAACTTTTTAGTTAGCAGATTAATAAAAAAAACTTTCTTGAGAAGCTTATATTTAAGAATTATGCCTGAGTAATGAATGGCTGTTTATTTATTTATTTTTGGAATGCAATGTATAATAAAAAATACATGAAGTTTATTTTCTCTTTTTTTTATTTCTTTCTTTAAGCAGTGGATTTTTAAATTTTTTATTACTTTTAGGGGTCTTTTAATATGCATGAAGAATCTGCAGTAAAAGCTAGCAGCTTTTCACCTGATGATCAGTTAATGAGCTCTGTAGGTGCAAGTGTTGTTGACTCTAAAACTTCTGAACCAAAAAGAAATTTTCTTACCTCAAAAATGTGCCCTAAAGTAAAATCAGAAAATACTAAAAAATATGTGGAAAGTTTTTGCAAAGAGAAATGTCGTCGCTTTTCGTCGCCAGCTCGATCATTGTCTTTTGGAAGTATCAATGATCCATCAAAATATGCTTTTGAATTTCCTAAGCTGAAACATGCCAAGAGCGAACCAGATTACTTAGTTTGCCATTCTGATGAATTCAATAATGTATTTTTTCAAAGTAAGTTAATACATTTATTTTAAATCTACTTTTTGTTCACTTGTTCCTGTATTTCATTGTAAAATTATTTCAATAATCTTTATAAATTTTTTTTATAAAGTTATGTCTGTTTTCATATTCAATCTTATATTGATTCAAAGTCTTTTGCTGGATTCAAGAAAGGTTAGTTATAAAAGGTTAGTTCATTAAGACTAAAAGGTTTTAATTTTGAATTATTATATTTAACAGTTACTTATTTAAAATTTGCAAATCTTTTGTATTTTTAAATTGTTTTTGCACCATTTATTATCATTAGGGATTTTATTGCACATCCTAGTTTTAGATGTTCAAAGATTTCAGATTCTAAAACAAATTTCGCCATTGATGCATGCATATGTATTTTGATGATTATTCAGTCTGTTTTCTCAAGCTTAATACATTTTGACAGATTGAAAAGCAAATTGCTGATTTGACCCACCTTCATTAAACCTTGGTTCAGAATTGGAAAATCTGTAAAATGTCTTGGTGCAGCTTTATATTGGATTGTCTATTTTATTGTAATAAAATAATTGAGATATGAATAAATTTATTGTGATAACTTTTTTGAAAACAGTTAATACTTATACCATTGTTTACAGAATTATTAGAATATATATATATATATATATATATATATATATATATATATATATATATATATATATATATATATATATATATATATATATATTGAAAAGGAATATCATTAGAGTATCATATTTATTGGAATGATTAGTTAGAAATTTGTTTGGATACCGGAATTGCATTTTGAATATGAAACACACAAAATTCTATTTGAAAATCTTTAAAAAAAATCCTTAAAATCAGAATTTTGCATGAAATGAATTTTCTCCAGAATTTCTCCATGCATGCTAATTGTATCTTAAAAAGAAACAAGATTATGAAAAACAGTAAAAAAGAAAGCAAATGCTTGCTTTTATAGGTAATTATTATGGTTAACTTTTATATACCGGATATGCTCTAAAAGTATTATTTATTATCATTATGTTTTCTTAAATTGGAGTCTTAACTAGTAGCATTCATTGTGAGCAGTTATTACCATTGCTGGTAAAATTGCAAATGTATTTTAACTTGATTGATATTTCTTCTAATGTTATATCATAATCAGTCTAAATTGATCCAAAATAATTGAATAAGATGCAAGATAATGCGGTATTATATGCTAAAAAAATATCTCTTAAAATGTGTAACATCCTTCTTTTAAAGGTGTCTTTTTTATATTGTTGATTTTGTTTGCTGTTATTATTTTAAATCAGTTGTATATAAAGGTATATTTATTATAAATGCTTATAATTAAATAAATTCTTAAAGTTAAGTAAATTTCTTTTTTTAGAAAAGTTAAATAAAAAGAATGCCCTTAAAAATTAAAATTTTTATTTTTATTTTTGAAGAGGGTATTTTTTCATTATTATTTTATGATTAGTTATTGATCATGGAGCATAATTAAAAACATTTATAAAGATCTTTTTAAGAACTCCGAAATTGTTAGATGTCATATTAGATGAAAAACTTTATGACAAATGAAATGATATATTTTAATTAAACAAAATGTTATTATAACAGAAATATTTATCCATTTAGGAGAAGGCAGTCTTTCAAGCAGTGATTCTTGCTATGCGTATGGTGTCACACCTGGAATATGTGCTGCTTTGAAAGTTTCTGAAGCAGAAGATTATGATTCGTATGTTGTGTGTCATAAAGGTAAGAAAATGTTGATAAAGTAAACACTTATGAAAATTTCCTATAACATTGATCTTATCTACAAAGATATTGAGGATTTGCAATTGATTTGATATCTGTAAATAGGTTATTGACATAAAATGTTCCATAAATAACTTAAAAGGGCTTTCTAATTAATTTTTCCCACATTTTTTTTAGATTGTGTTGATGAACGATCTGCGTCTCCAGTTTCCAGAAAACACCATGAACGCTCAAAATCCGAAACTGAAGCTGTTTTTAGTCACAGTAGTCATGGTTCTAAACATACTCCAGAAAAACAAAGTAAGAGTTCAATTAAGATTTTGTAACATTTCATATTTTGTCTAGAAAATATTGCCAATATTCATATCTGTTCCTCAATTATCTGTGATTGCTACTCACCAAATTAACAACTTTATTCTCTATATTCTAATTAGATAGCATTTTCTGCTTTAAGAGTACTTTGCTAATTAGGTTCATTTGATAATCTGTATAATATTTATGATGCCATAGATTTTTTTAATACTTTTTATTTCGAAGCAAAGTATCTATGATAAAGTTAATTTTAGTTTATAAATTTAAAAATGCAATATTTCTTTGCATATATGGTTTACATACAAATTATCCTGAAGACATAGCAGATATAGCAATAGCAAGAATGCTATTGCTTCCCCGAAGACAACACAATTAAGTGATTAATAAAACATCTTCAGTTTATTATACTTGCTATTAAATTGGAAACATTCTTAATTACATTTTTATATTATTTTTAAAAGCATTAATGTTAGTATATTAAGAGCCCTATAAGGTAATTATTTATTAACTGTATTGTACAAATCTGTATTACTATCTTTCTTTGGACCTTTTAGCTGTTAAAAAAACTATTTTTCTATTTATGGGAAAATTACACTATTTTTTGCACAGTATAAAATATTTGTTACAATGCAATAATTCTTATAAAACATTTAATAAATTCACCATTTAATGTAAAGAAATTCATTTTTGAACAAGCGTGTTGCATATAATTCAGATGAAATATAAATGCAGTGAAACTTTTAAGCAGTCATTTCTCTGTTCTGAGAAAATTTGGCTGTTCAGAGGGGTGATTGCATTGAAGGGTCTTCTTTACATTTGCAAGATATGTAATATAAACAAGTCCAACATATTTGAAACTTATTTAAAGAAAAAATAATATTTAATGTTTTTTTTTTATTTATTGGAAAAATATATAGATCGACTGTTTTAAGTTTTTATACTCCTCAGAAACAACCATTTTTTTCCCAACTTCTTTCAGTTTTGAAAGTTTAGCTGGATTATGATTACTAGTCATATTGGAAAATACCTAATCAAAAATAGGATCAGAGACTGAAAGGTGCAATAAATTCCATTTATAAAAACTTTTTAAACACACAATGTATTGTTTAGTTAATCTAAATCAGCCTTAAATTTGATTTGATTGAAGGCACATACAAAAACACTTATCTTTGATAGATTCATCAATCAAAAAGCATTCTTCCAAGTCAGAACTTGTATCAAAGCACTCCACTAAGGCTTTGTGTTCCTTTTCGTTTACTTCTGGCCGGCCCACCATGACTGGATGTGGCAGTATCGACAGGAGTTTCTGCTTCATATTGAAAGGATTCGTGGTCATATTCAATTTTAGAAAATTTTGAGAGCTCTGCTAATTGATATTCAGCCATTGATTCATAGAATAAGTTAATTGAATCTCAATTTCTCTGTTACTGATTTCGCCGCAAGCAAAATATGTAATAATCCCTTTTTGATTTATTTTTTAGGAAATATTAATTTAATTCAGAGCTTCTCCGAAAGAAATTAAGTTCAGGGTCACTTTTGCATCGATCTACCTATCAATCCATACATACATACCTGTATTGGCATGTTGCAGAGTGCATTGTATGTATTCTATCTTCAAGCATTGTAGAAGAAACTGTAATTTTTATGCTATATTTAGTGGTGGAAATAATAATTTAACATTTGTGAGATGAGCTTCATATGCATGACACATCACATTATACAACAGAAGGGGAACTTTCCTGACTTTATTTCTTATTTTTTCTTTGAACTTTACCATCTATTCTTCAAAAATGAACGATGTCATTCATGCTGCTTGATTTGCATACCACAACACATCAAAGATGGTTTGAATCCTTTAAAATCCTGGGTCTTTGACATCTCCCAATGACTTGGGACTTCATTTTGTCAATTGTGCTCATATAAAAACTAATGATGAGCCTTTGCTTTGGAATTTTTCTATCTTTGAGATTTTTAAATCATATTTTAGTAAGCAAAGTGTAAAAAAGAGTGCCTTTTCATTCATATTGAATATGTCCTTTTGTTCATATCTGTCATAAAAGCAGTAAAGATGCTCCTCCCAGCTTTCACAGAAGCTGAGGTCGACTTGATCCACTTTTCCGCAAAATGATCAAAAAATAATTTTATTCACTATATGAAGTCTCTCCAATCACCCATTGCTGGCAAGGAAATTTTCAATACCGAGAACATCTGCAAGTTCTTTTGCCTTGTGATGAGGCTATTTTGGAAGGGTTTAAATACATTTGTGTGAAAAAATCAGAGGACCTATGATATTTAAAACCCTTCCAAAATAGCCTCATTTATATCGGCATATGTTTTGTGTCTCATTTGTTTGACACCCTGAAGTTTGAAGTCTTTGTATTCTTTTAAAACCTTATCCCTTTCTTTAATGGTTTTGTTGATTTACGTTCTACCGCATTTAAATAATTCTGCTAATTTGATTTTCGATTTGCTATTTTCATATGAATTCAGAACTTTAATGCATTATCCGAGATTTGGAAAAATTCTCTGAGATATTGTTGCAACTTAGATAAATTAAATTAGGGACACACAACCTATGATCCACGGGCCAACATTGGCCCGCGAATGTTGTTAATAAAATAAGACTGATTTAAAATGAAATGAGGGTTTTTCAAATAAACAGGTGAAAAAAAAATCTGATGCGAAAACGATTCTACATCGGAATAAATAATTTACAGTTGTTGAATAAGTTTATATGTTTTTTATTACCTGGATTTTCAGTTTGTTCCCTTCATGGCTACCTGCGAGTTTTCGTTTAGAAGCTCGCGGACATGATCGCGACGATCATTCTAATAAACAACACAGCGTGGTTTTGCTAGCAGATCGGCTATTTCGTAATCTCAGCCACGGAACGGGCAATATGTTCTCTTTTGATTTCGCATTTATAATTCAGTATAATTTATTTTATAAACGCAAATAGAAATATTTTAGTAAAATGAGAGAGAGAAAAGTAAAGGTGATTTTCAAAGATCAGAAATTTCAAGATTCATTGATAAATAAATATTATTTTATATAGTACAATGATACTGTCTCATGCTTAATATGTACCTGCAAGAAAATAGTATGACGTCATTTGGCATTATGAGACGTAGCATAAACATTTTGGGATCTATGAAAGGATATGAACGATCGCCAAAAATCAAACAACTCAAAAATTCGTTCAGCATTCAAGCAAATTTTTTTCAAAAACAGGCATCTGAATTGGATTCATATTAGGATGTGAGCTTAGGTGCCGCTGAAATTATCGCTAAAGAAGGTCGACAGCTCACAGATAAGGATTTTGTTAAAAAGAGTTTTTTAATTGCATCAGAAAGACTTTGACCTGAAGTAAAAAGGAAATTTGAAAATATAAGTATTTAATGACTATTCAAAGAAGAATGCGATAGTTGAATGAAGGCATTGAAAATCAAGTAAAATCTACTGCTTCAAACTTTGTATATTTATCTTTAGCCATTGAAGATTCTACAGATTGAACATCCGTGGCCCTATTGCTTGTATTAGATCGTGGAAATGTTAAAAATTTTTACGGTACGGAAGATGTTGTGTTGAAGAATGATATGTCTTGGCATGTTTCCCATGAAGGAGTAAACAACTGGAAGTGAAATTCTTTCCAGTTTGATACATTTGCGCAATGCAGCTTCCTTGAACATGAACAATTGTGTTAGCATTAAGACAGATGGAGAAAAATCAATAATTGGTACGAAAATAGGAATGGTTACGCTGTTAAAAGAATGTCTTGCCCAAAGTGGTGTAGAATTTTGCAATTTCATTGCATTATTCATCAAGAAAATTTATGTGGTAAAGAATTAGGATTTGCAAACCTAATGCAGTCTGTATCCGTAGCAATTAACTTTATTCTTAGTAATGCTCTCAAACATATCAAATTCAAAGAATCTTTAAAGGAATTTCATGGTTTGCCTTCTGATATTCTTTAATATATAGAAATTAGATTGCTCCCCAGAAGAGTTACTGTTAAGTGCTTTATGGAACTATTTGAGGAAATTGTTACATTTCTAAGTGACCACGGTAGAAATACCAGACGGTTAAAAGAAGCTAGTTTCCAGTGCTTTTCTCACAGACATAACAGATCATTTGTATGACTCAAACACAAAATTAACCGGGAAAAAATTCATTTTTCAATTAATAAGTAATGTAAAGGCATTTAAACAAAAGATATGTTTGTTTCAAAATCAACTGAAAACTAAAGATTTTGCCCTCTTTTCCTACTGCTAAAAATGCATGAAAGATTTCTATACTTGAAAATGCAGTATGAGGACTAAATTCAAGTTTTTTGTAATGCTTTGATGAACAGCCTTCAGATTCTGAAAAGTGTCAAACAAAAATTGATGTATTTTCTTCTCCATTTTCTGTTGATGTAAATCTAATCGATCAGAGTCCGCAAGTAGCCTTAATTGATTTACAAAATTCTGATTCTTTTTAGAAAATCAATTTAAAGAAAAATTGGCTGTAGAATTTTGCAGACTTACCTGAGGAATTTTCATGCTTAAAACAAAATGAAGCTACATGTGCAACTTTTTTTGGCAGCACTTACATTTGTTAACAAACTTTGTCACTAATAAATCTAAACAAATCAAAAATAAGAAATAGATTAGCAGATAAGAACCTTTCTTCTATTCTGCATACTGCTCCAACCAATCTTGAGCTCAACCTAAAATAAATTAACTTCAAATATTCGGTCTCAGCCATCTCATTAATTTTTACTAATTTTGATTACTAATTTTTTTTTTTTTCAAAATTAAAATTTTGTTCTTCCTATAATCACCAAAATATTTCTTCTGTTATTCTATTTCAAGTTTGCCACCTTTTTAGCAGGAACCCCTTTTTTTGTTGTTGGAGGTAAAGTATTTTAATCATATATATAATGTTTGTGTTTAATTCACTTATTTATTGTAAAATAAGTAAAATAATAATTGTAATTCATGCATACTGCCACAGAAAATAGTGTTTTCACATTTATAACATGTTTTAACATTCACATCATACTTTGGCCTTGAACATGATCTTTTTTCATATTTTGGGCATGCATCCTGAAAAGGTTGTGCATCCCTGTTTTAAAGAACCAATGAAAGAAGTGTGAATGACATTTTGGTGCCAAAGTTATTGGAATCCACTAATAACAAATAGTAAGCAAGAATTGCAAACAGTCTTTTTTAATTAGACTATGAACTTTTCAATTCATTGTAAGAAATAGGATGTGATTACATTTTACTGAAAAACAAGATGGGCAAACTCAATTCAGAGGGTATTAGGCAGCCCTTGCTAAAGGGTAGACAAAAAAAATCTGCTCTACAAAAAAGTGGTCAGTAAGAAGGGTGACTGTTATACAGAGGTGGTCATTTGAAGAGGTTTCACTGTACATTTATCTATTTACATTTAAAATAGTTATGGTAACCCATAACCAGCTACTGGGAAATAGATCTATTTCACAGTAGTTTGGGAAATGTTAACTGTTTTTATCCTATTTTCTGGATAGATATATACATTCATGTCCAAAATTAAAGTCACAAACATAAAATCTGTGTAAAATGAGGAACTATTGATCTAACACTGTGTTGCCATGAAATTCCCCCCTGAAATATATTATCGTGGAAGGAAGAATAGCAATATAGAAAAGATTTTAATTGTGAATTAAGAAACAGGTGTATAAGTTCAAATCATGAACAGGAATTTATCCTGGAATAAATCTATCTAATATGGAATCCTGGAATAAATCCATCTAATATCTAATATGGAAATTGTGCACTGTTGTGCAAGTTTCACAACAAGTTCACATACTGCTAAGGAGTGTGTTGATAGGTGTTTGTGACAACAAAGCCCATTCTTTCAAAACTCCTGGAAGGTCTGGAGTAGTGGCTCTTCCTGAACCATCGTATATATGTTCAATATCATTGAAAGGCTGAAGAATCAATCCATAGGGCAAAAATTCTCTTTAAAAAAATCATTAGCAATCTCGGCGTCATCATTCCAAAAATGGCTGATTTTTTTCTTTTTTTAAGGAACACTGTTGTTTTTCAGCGTTGTCATTGTCGCCAGTACTCATTTCTGAGGCATTAGTATTTTCTTTCCGCTCTTGATTAAACTTAACTATTATCTGTAGTTATTTACTCTCCCTTGCTTATTTCTCCCACAAAGCCAATGTGTTGTAGCTATATCAATATTATCTATAACCATTTTCCTGTTAGAGCATTATTCGCTTAGAACTTTTTATTCTATAACTGGTACTTTTTCTTCTTTTACACAAATCAGCTGTATCAAATAAACCTCTAGTTTATTTCTCTAAATTCTGTGAGGAATTAAATTTGCTGGGACATTTTATGCTTTTTAACTTTAATAAATTTCTCTATTTAGCAGAATAAGCTTTTATCATTTATGAAATTCTTTTGCTAGAAGCAAAAGCTTGATCATATTTGTTCTTTTGACCATATTTGACCATACTAGAAGCTCTTGACCATATTTGTTCTATTATTGAAGCTAAAGTGTCACATATTTCGATTACAGAAGGATCCTTCTCTGAAGCAATTTTGAGGTTATATCTTATATAACAGTAACACTAGATTATTATTTAGTGAGCTCAACCTTAAGCAAATCACTAAATTTTCCAAAAATAGAACACTGATATTTGTCTTATTTTCAGTAATTTAGACTTAGCAATTTTTACTCACAGCAAAGCACACAAACTAACAAATCAGTTACGTGAAACATTTAAACAATAGACGGAGCGGTGACACATTCTCAACTAAACTCGGCAGAGCTACTGATTTGAAACCACAAGCGCATCTCAGTTCTGTCCGTATCATTACTGTACTCAGATGTAGTCACCCATCAAATATTGTCCTCTTTGAGGCAGTTCTGCAACTCAGGGAACAGGCTAACCTCGTCAAATACTACAGTAAGCTCTCTAGCTATGGTCAACCAAATAAGGCGTCAAGTTATTTAAACTTTTGGCAATGCAACCAAAGACTTAGGAAAAACAGTCCCTTCAGCCATGTTATGTCTCAACAACTTTTGCATCTAGAGGATGTAGAGCCTCATTCTCTACAACTCCTTTCAAACCCTTCTGATGAACTCCCCAGAGTTCATTTCTATTTCAACTTCACAAACCCTGTAAAAAAAAATACTTTATTCCAGATTACCTTAAACAATTAGCCTTGGAAATCATTAATAAAATTCCCAAAACAGACATTAAGATTTACAGTGATGGCAGTAAAATCGATAATACAGCAGGGAGTGAGATTTACATCGAAACCCCTCATCGCGGAGTCTCTTTATTCCAACGTAACCCTGACTTTTGTTCTGTCTTCAGAAGTGAACTCCTCGCAATTGAGATTGGTCTTGAGGCGATTTCTCAAGAGAGCCACTTTGGTGATGTCTGGATCTTGTCAGATGGCCGCAGTGCACTTCAACATCTCAAAAATCGACAAAATGCCAGAGATCGTACAAGCATTTCGATCCACAGTAAACTCAAGACCATCTCGCAACATCACCAAATACATCTTCACCAGTTGTCATCACATGTAGACATCCATGGTAACGAATTGGCAGACAAATAGGCCAAAGAGGGTTGCTTTCAAAATGCCTCCACTTCTACCAAACTGACCTATCTGGAGCTTTTCTCCTTCAAAAAATCTGCCATCAGAGAAGACTGGCTGGTTCCTCCATCAAACAACTGGTACAAGGGGCCTAACCCAGGTTTCTTTCTTTCCATCTCAGGAGATAGGTCATCCCATACTTGCATTTTGCGACTTGCCAGCGGGCACCTAAAATGTCTTAAATTCTCTGGGCGAAAGAAATCCTTTCCCCTTTGTCCTAAATGCCAACTCTTCCAGGCCACTCCCTCTCGCATCCTTGACTGCCTTGACCTCAGTGTAGGGGATATTTAATCATCTCCTTGGACAACCACCGACCATCTCAGTGTAAACGGTTTATTTGATCTGGTTTGATTCCGTCAAACCATGATGGAGATAAGAAGATGACTGATTTGAAACGAGCTCTACCCTTGTCA
>JAOUZG010020842.1:4570394-4597707 GCA_026289955.1 Argiope argentata
ATATATATATATATATATATATATATATATATATATATCTGTGTGTGTGTGTGTGTGTGTGTAAAATAAGTTATGGGAAATAACTTCATGAGATTTTTTCTTCACTATGCTCAATGATTAATTTTGTCGATTTCATTTTTAGTGAAAGAATAATGCAGATACTGTTCATCTTTGTAAAATGTATTTGCCTGTCCTCTTTTTTAATTACTTTTGTATATCGTCTGTCAAACAGTTAATTTTTAAAAGGGCAGAAAATGTTTGTTTTGCAGCTTCTATGGATGGAAAAACTGAAAAGAGAAGTGTCAAAACTTTACTGAATCAACTGAAACCTGCTTCTATGTTCACTCCGATTGAGAATCCTTTTTCGAATTTGGAACATTTGTTATTACCAATACCTCAAAAAGTGAGATTTTTTCAAATTATATATGTGTAGATATATTTCTGCATTTGTATACTTAGTATGAAAAATCACATTTTTAGAAGGGTGAGCAAATAAACAGGTGAGCAAATTATGCATAAAATAATGATTTTTGCGGTTGAAGCAAAAACTGCATGAAATAATATGTTTAGTGTTTTATGGTTGCTGTTCTCATTTGTGAAGAGGCTGATTTTGTAGGAATCCTTACAAGAGCAGGGTAAGGATGAGGAATTTAAGCTTACAAAATTTCAATGAGACTCAGTGATGCAACTCAAAAAGTATTCATCAAATAGATTATAAGTCACTGGAAAATACCAACTTAAAAGAAAAGAAATGTTTATTATTTCCATAAAGTGCAGCACTTTACAAAAACATGCTGGCTCATTGATCTTCAACGATTTTATAAATTTTTGACTTGAATGTGTGTGTGTTTTAAAAAAAATATGCTGAAAAATGTTATTCTAGTGTTTAAATATGTAGGACTGGGTGGGATCAAATTTCCATTCAATCTTATTTGGATCAATGTCTGGGGTAGGGTATTGATTAAGAAAAGAAGCAACATTGAAAAAACAAACAAAAAATTTATTTAGACTTAAACAAATTACATTATGACATTAACAATTAAGGCAGGAAAGGGTAATTACCTGAGAGTTGGAAGTTAAAACACTTAGATGGCACCAAAAGGCGAAACCTAAGAGGTCTGCACACAACAAAACTAACTGCTGCTATAGTTCAAGGATATTAAAAACTCATTGTTACCGGAGATGAAAAACTCTCCTCCCTCTCTACAGAGAGAGAGAGACAGCGTGCTATTTTCTAAAACTTCCAGTGGTCATGCCACTTAGCACTTTGGATTAGCAGAACCCTTGGTGTCATCTATTACTATATAATAAACCTAAACTGAAGTCTGGATGTCTATGATATAACAGTGGAATTAATTAATTACATATATGCTTTTTTTATTTTAATAATTTCTTCAGCGTTTATATTATATATTTCTATTATCCATTATACTTTATACTTTCATATATAATTTCTGAAATGGTCGTGGAAGAAAATTTACCAATCTATTTTGGAAGGAATGCAAACAAAGTAGGAATTGATTTTAAGCAATATGGGTAGTTAAATTATGTTAATTTTATGAGATATTGGATGATAAATCAAAACTCATCTTTATGTTATTGAAGGTGAAATAATTAAACAAAAAATAGATATTCCATCTGAGCAATTTCTTAAATATTTTGTGTTTTTTATTTGAATGACGAAGTGTTGGAATTAATACAGAAAATTGTTTAAACAATTATCTCTATATGAAAAATTTAATTTAATTTAATTTGTCTTCTTCTTCTTCTTATATTATATATATATATATATATATATATATATATATATATATATATATATCTTAATTTTCTAGATTCCTGTAATTGTGCATGAAGGTGAACCTAGCTCCATCATAGCTTATGCATTATCTACAGATGACTATGAGCAAAAGTTACAAGAGCTTAAACTGAATCTTAGTACAATGAACATTTCCCAGAAAGACAGCCAAACTTCAAGTCCTTTGTTGAAGCACAGATCTAACTTAAAGCTACAAAGTGAAAACATTACTAGATCTGATGTACACTTTTCTAGCGATGACACATATGGTAAGTGGGAGTTATGTTCAATTGTTCCTGGCAATTTTATCATTTTATTATTTCCGAAACTACATTTAAAGGTCTCATATAAAAATTTTAAATTAAGCCATATATATATATATATATATATATATATATATATGAATAAGAAACAAGAGAAAAAATATGTACCCCTTATTTCTCCTTACAGAAAAAAGGAGAAATCCGGCCTGATGACTTTCTCAAGGGTCACCATCAGGCAAGGATTCCAATAAAAAGTGGAGTTTTTTTTCTGTAAGGAGTTAGACTATTTAAAAAACTAACTCTTTTATGACCCGAAAAATTCCAAATTCCAAAGTAAAAAAGAGGCATCACTATTTAGCATATAAAAACAAATGACAATTAGGAAAAAGGACAAAAATAGACAAAACTGACAAATTAAAATTCTGGAATGAAGAAAAAATATAACAAAATACTAAAAACAATAAAAAAAAACAAACCAATATTAGCAAAAGAACAAGTAAAAAAATAAGAAGCCTAGAACATACCCTTAAGAGAGAGATGTGCACCCAAGCAGTGCTAAAGAGCAAATGAAACAGACTGGAAGAGATCGAGGCGAGAGCCAATCAGGAAGGAGATACAGGAAGAGAGCCGTCTGGGCCAATCAGAGAGTAGCTTAGGTCGTCAACCCCCCCCCCCCCCCCGAGACGAAGACCGAAGATTTAGTCTAGAATGCGTTGATTATTCGATTTCGGACTTTTTTAATTCCAGATATTTTAAGTTTTTCTATGTTTACAATCTCATGGATAAAAAGCAAACATAGGTAGAAGATTTTAATATAATAATGTTAATTGTGTTTTCCTATGATTTTTAGAAGCACGGGAAAGTCCTATTGAAATTGGATGTAAGTGTAGATTTTAACGCAGAAGCAAGTGCATATCGGACCCCGGGGAATTGAAAAATTAATCTTCTTAAAAATTGTTAATTTATTGTAAAAATTCTGTGCCTACTAGTGGGTTAGTCGGAGAGATCTAAACCTTCTTGGGAATTCATTATTGGCTAGATTTTTTAAAAAAACAATCTGTAGCTTCTATATAGGATCTTTTATTATTACATATATTTTTTATTCTGTTAAATTGTGAAAAGATATATTTTTATTTATTTTTAAAAATTATATTTTTGAAAATTTTGAGTTTAAATTAGAATTATGATTGCAAAGTTTTATTATTTTAAAATTGAATTCGTCTCTTTTGTCTTATAAACTCACCAGTGTTTTATTGTTAGCAATTTTAATTTTTAAGTCAAGATAATTAGCTTTGGTTTGTTTTTCATTGTTTTATTTAGAATTAATTCTTTTGGATAGCAGTTTGTTATTATAATCGTATTCTCTACGTTAATTAGCAGGAGGTCATCTATATACCTCCATCTGTTAATTAAGTTAAACTTAATGATTTTTTTCTCGTAGTAATGTAAAAAAAAATATTTGTTAAGGCTCTTGAAAAAGGCACTTGAAATTTTATATGCTAAAAATTGATGCCTCTCTTTTACTTTGAAATTTGGAATTTTTCGGGTCATAAAAGAGAATTTTTTAGACAATAGTTTAACTCTTAACAGAAGAAATACCACTTTTTATTAGAATCCTTGCATGATGGTGACCTTTGAGAAAGACATCAGGCCGGATTTCTTCTTTTTCACTTACTTATTTTTTCTTGTTTTTTCTGTGTTTTTTACACACACGCGCGCGCGTGCACGCACGCACACACACACTCACGCGCGCGCGCGCGCGAGGCGTGTAAGTACCGCTTTAAAATAAAAAATAAAAAGTAATTTTTTCCAAAAATAATTTATTCACCTGAAAGAACATACTTAACTCTACTTTTCTACATAATTCCCATTAATATTAGGGCACTTATCATATCGTGGCACCAGGTTTTGTATCCCATCGTCAAAGAAGCTTGCCGCCTGACTAGTTAGACATTGCATTACGGTCGTTTTTACTTCGTCATCATCGGTATGGCGCTGCCCCGCCAGATGCGTCTTCAAGTGTAGAAACAGATGGTAGTCACTAGGTGCTAGATCGGGACTGTATGGGGTATGGCCCAATTGTTCTCAGCCAAAAGAAGTGATAAGGTTTTGTGTTCGATTTGCCGTATGTCGACGGACATTGTCGTGGAGCAAACCGACACCCGCACTCAGCCAGGCCTTTTGTTCTGAATTGCGCGGCGCATTTTTGGTAAAGTCTCACAGTACGCTGATGCATTGATCGTTTTTCCGCGGGGCAAAAAAAAAAAAAAAAAAAAAATCGACCAGCAACACACCCTTTCTGTCCCAAAATACAGTGCGCATGATTTTCTGAACAGAAATTGTTTGTTTGAATTTCACTTTCGTAAGGGATGATGAATGCCGCCATTCCATTGATTGCTGCTTCGATTCCGGTGTAACGTAGGCTACCCCCGTTTCGTCGCCTATGACAATATGAATTAAAAAATCCTCTCCCTCGTTACTGTATCGCTCGAGAAAACTCAATGCACTGGCCAATCGTTTGGTTTTGTGCTCTTCAGTCAACATTTTTGGCATCCAACGCGAACACAATTTCCGCTAATTTAAACGTTCGGACACAATTTTATAAAGAACACTTCTTGAGACAGCTGGAAATTCTTCAGATAATGACGAAATCGTGAATCGTTTGTTCTCTTTTACTTTACTGACCACTTTTTGAATCAAATCATCGGTAATGACTGAAGGTCGCCCAATTCGTTCTTCATCATGAATGTTTGTGCGGCCATTTTTAAAGACCCTAACCCATTCCATCACTCATAATGTTTTCATCATAAACATCACTGATTTGGCGATGATTTTCAGCTGCTTTGAAGCCTTTAGCACTGTGAAAACGCATTACAGCACGCAATTCGCAGTCGGTGGGATTCTCAATAGGTGGCGGCATTTTAAAATCACGCAAACAGATGTAGACTCGATCGAATGGTTCCGTTATGGTGTCTGTAGCTTCCCAGCTTCCCAACAGATGTAGCTACCCGGCGCGCATGCGCTAAACGGTGACCGCAGCATTGCGGTGGCGTAATTTAAAAACGGTACTTTAAAAACACGTGTATATATATATATATATATATATATATATATATAATATAATATAATTCTGCTCTTTCTTATTTATAATAGGATGATTATTATTCTTTCTTATTTTTGTTCTTGTGTGTATGTAGTCTTAGTATTGGCTCTGGTTCTATTGTAAGCATTTGCATAGTTTGATATGTTGCATAAGAAATTTAAAATATTTCAATGTTACTTTGCAGATTTTTCTGCAGACTCTACTGATAAATCTCACCTGAAACCCAGCGGCAAAACTTCACATCTGCATTTGGAAGTCCACTTTTCAGACAATTCAACACAATTTTACTGCCGGGTTTACCATGCTGAGCAGTTTCGTAAACTTCGTAGCCTAATATTTTCGGAAGGCGAGGAACGTTTCATTCGATCTTTATCACACTGCGTACAGTGGGTGGCTAGAGGTGGAAAATCAGGTTCATTGTTTTGTAAGACTCATGGTAAGTAAAAATACAGTTGAAATCTTCATTTTATAGAATCTGTAGTTTCTCTTTTGATATGATGTTTGAGTTTCTAATGTAAACCTAAAGTAAAACTAAATTTTAGTAACATTATAATTTTTCAATTTCAGTTTATATTTGTGTATCATACTTTCTCATTTTTTTAAAATCTGTGTTATAATTTTTTTTATTTTGAAAATTTATTTTTATGATAAATGTTAAGAAAATAAACGATGAAAAAAAATTTAATATGGAAATTATCTTGTAATATTTTATTGTTCAGAGAATCTACTGTAAATTCTTATTTTTGATCCTAAGTACTTAAAACTGGAAATGGTAAATTTCTTCTAGTATATCTACTATTTAAACAAGCTGATGCCATTTACTGCTTCTTTAACTCTTACTTCATTCTGCTCTATAAAATTTTTTTCCCTTTTAGACAGACAATTTATCATCAGAATTAAACTTTTTTTTCACTTTATTCTTTTCTTTCTTTTATTATGAGAAACAAAGAGAAACAGTAACGTTTGCTTTTTTCTCCCTTCTCGCTGTTTTTCATAATTTTAAAGTTAATTTTCTGTTTAGAAACTTAATTTTATGGAAATTCTTTTACTTTTCCATAGGTCTTCTTAATATAAAGAATTTTTCTGTATATAGTTAAATGCAAAGATTATTTTATTTCAAATAATTATATTATTGAGGAAATGTTGTTGTGTCACTCTTCATTTTTTTTATTTATAAATCTCAACTTAAATACTACTCTATGAAATACTTTAAAATCGATTTATTAGCCATTAAATTAATGTAAAGGAATTAAAAAGAATTTATTTTGTAACATTTGATGATTAATACTAACTATTTTATTATTGATTGTTATCAATTTTATATAGTATTATTAATTTAATGAACAAGGTTATTTCAAAAGAATTTCAGAAAAATATATGTATGAAAAGAAAAAAATACACTCCCTCGTTAACTTCTGTTATCTCCACTTATCTATACTACTATTTAAAATGAGAAAGTTTGGATGGATGGATGATGTTAGTCAATCACGTTAGAAAAGCTAAATGAAATTAGATGAAATTTAGCACCGAGAGAGATTATAGTCTAGAAAACAATATTGGCTACTGTTTATTGCGGTTAATTGAGTGGTTAGTTTTTTATTAACTTAAAACTAACTTTCTCACCAAAAATCTTCCTTTACCCACTGCCAAATGGATGAGGCTTAACATTTTTTCGATCGGTTATTTAAAACGATTCTGTTTATTTTCTTAGAGTATGATACATTTAAAATTAAACATTGTTAATTTATCGATCTTTCGTGTTCAGTCGGAAATATTTTTGAATTAAAATAAAGGTACTTTTCCGTTAGCCAAGCGCAAGCGAAAAATCGCCAAAGAAATTTGGCGGAATTCTATATTACCCAGGTAGCACATCTTGTAGCAGAATATTGTGCAATACTGTCCGATATTATATGATATTAAACAATATTCTACAATACTATACAATATTGCACAATATTTGTGTGCTATTAAGGTATTTGGCTATTTTTCATTTGCACCCGGCTAACGGAAAAGTAACAAAATAAAGCGTAATAAAGAAAATTAAAAATATCTAATCCGTATTACCCCAACTGGCGTAGAAAATCCATGCATTTGGTAGCCTCAAATGACGTTGATTGGCATGAGCAGTGTTCTTGACTTGATTATCTTTTGGGCAGACTAATCAGCAAAACATTTTTGAATAATTAGTTTGTTGTTTTGTTTCATTTCAAGTACATACTATAAATAAATTGTTTTTAGGTTAGTTGTGTGGCCCACACAACTAACTAACAACTTTGATATACAAACATTTGTTGCTTGGCGAGGTTGGTAATTTTTCGGCAGCACTTTGTTTGGGTTTACTTTCATTCGATTCGATCTTTCTTGTTCATTTCCCTTGAAATTTTTTCCTGCTGTGCGTTTTCATTTCGCTACTTTCATTATTTTCGATTAAATTTTTTCGAGTGCATTCCATTTTTCTGCATTTATTGATTTTTTTTTCTACATTTCCGTCAATTTGCTGCAGCGTTCTTCGAAACTTTACGATTAGGAATGTTATTAATGACCTTCGCGCTACATTCGGCCATTTCGTAAAAAATTGACGACAAACTTTTTGGGGGGGGGCTAAAATTAGTTTTAACAGCACCTTAATGATACAGTTTTACGACATTTTACATTGTAATCAGTCCGCCAGTTCTCATACATACACATCAAAATTGCAATGCGCACGAAGTTACATGTAAAAGCTTGTGAAATTATATTTTCTATCCAGCAGAAGCAACATCATCAAATTAAGAAAATTATTTCTTAGACATTTTTATCATAATATATTATTGATGTTAAAATTAGCATTAATTAAGTGGAATTGAATAATTTTACGGTTACCCTTGTGTTTGAAAGTTGCGATTAAAAAAATAAATAAAATGAATGTATTATCCATAGAGTATATTCACAAAAGAAGCAATTCTGTGAGTCAATGTTTTGTTATATGGAGGAGTAACGCAGGTATTGAGTATGAATATTTCTCTTTTTGAGATTAGAGAATCATATCTTCTATGGTCTTAGTTTGTAAATTTTGCTACAAAAAAAAGTTTTACAGTTTTGGAATGCTTGAATTCTGATATCAATTATTTGAATTAACTGCTTTATTATATTTTGTTCATTAAAACATAAAAAAATGAAGGCCATTTTTGGGTCAAAGACACAAAACACTTTTTAAACTTGAGAAAAACAAACATGGTATTTTCTTAAAGTCACACAATATATATTTTTTAAATTTTTTTCTTAATTATGTATAATTTGACATAAGTTGTAACATTTTATTTTATAGATGACAGATTTATATTAAAACAAATGCCAAGATTAGAACTCCAGTCTTTCATGGATTTAGCTCCCGCTTATTTCCAGTATTTGAACAAGTCATATTTGGAACAGGTATGATAATTGGCTTTCTAATATTGTTATTTCTTATGTTACACGGATAAATTTATGACTAGAACTTGATTCTCCTGATGGCATGCATCATTGGACAAGTATAGAAAGAGCTTGTATCATTGAATTGATGTTCCACTCGGACACTTTTAAACAAATAATTATAAAATATTTGATGCATTAAAAGTTTTTTAAGGAATGTTTTTCAAGTAACTACACTTTAATTAATTGTGTACAGATTCTCTTTTTACTTGGGCTGATTGATATTATTGATTAATTGATATTGATTATACTTATTATAGACCTACAAAAAATAATCCATATGCATTTTGTGTAAATACACATTTTATTTTGAAACACAGCTCACATTCACATACAAATACACACACTATTTTTGTGAATTACTGTTGTAATTTAAATCAAAAGGTAAAATGTTTTTGCATAAGAAACGATTCACAGTTGCTACATCAAGTCCCATGTAAATAAGCAGTGCATCACAGTTCCTGATACCTGATGTGGATTTTGAGCAGTTTCTATTGTTATGAGTCATGGCACTTTCTGGCATGCATTTTATGCATGACAATTGAAATGGAGCAGGTTCTCCAAAAAATAAAGAATGAGTCTTATTGAAACAACTATCGAATCATCGAGCACTCTTACATATTTGTTCATTAGAAGTCTAAAGTGGGTTGGAAGGAATTTCCCGCAGCTTCTTTCACTGAAGAATCTGAAATAGAAAATCATTTCAAGGTCATTTCATTTCCTTGATCTACTTCAATAACCTAATTGAACATATAATTTTCTTGTGAGTGCCTTTTTGGAACATAATTTATAAAATGTCCATTTAATCATATAAAGAATTAATTGACAGTCTTTTTATTATGGTATATAATGCCTAAGACATGTACTTGCATATGCCACTACATGTGCATGTTTTATGACTGCTGCTGATGGTTGCAATTTTGAGCACCTGCTAACAAAATTGCAATTCTTAATGTTGTTTCTTTTTATTTGATCTGATTTTCTAGCATATCTGATGTGTATACTTTTTCCACTGTAATATGACCACTCAAACCATCTGAAAATCTGCTGCTTATAATCTCCTTTCCTTAAATTTAAAGCAGATATCTTAAATTATTATATATAATTGAATTGGATCTTTAATTTGTTCATTTCTCTCATGGCATTTTCATTAGTGAATGTGAGTTATGTGAGGTTTTTAATTTTAGTGAAATAATTATTTTATGTATTTGTATTATTGGATATTTTAAATATATTTGTCCCTTGCATTTTTCTATTTTCTTACTTTAGAAACCAACTTTGCTGGCCAAAATTGTTGGAATATTTCGAATAGGATTTAAAAACACAAATACAAATGCTGCCACAAAGATGGACTTGCTTGTAATGGAAAACCTTTTTTATAATCGGAATATTACTAGGAAGTACGATTTAAAAGGCAGTATTCGAAACAGACTAGTCAATACAAATGGAGATCACGAAGAGGATATTGTTCTTCTAGATGAAAACCTTTTGAAAAGTAAAATCCCTTTCAGATTTTGCTTGCAATACCTGTTTATATTTGATATTGTAGAAAGTATTTATTTGTAAAAATCAATTTATATACTAATATACTTTTAGCTACGGTCAACCATATGTATGTCCCATTCATATGGTTTCTGTCTGCTGGTTTGTGTGCTTTGAATGTGAAATATTTTATATATCTCATCTTCAAATCTTTGTGAAAATGAATTTGGGAAACCAACTGTAAAATGTCATGTTTTAATTTAAATACATATAGAATATTTCTATAGCTAATTCATTTTTCTAACAAATATATTTGCTCTGAATGAATGGTTAAAAACACATTAACTTGTACGGGTATATCATCTTTTTTCACTTAGAGGTAAAAAGCCTTAATGGAAGAATTCATTAAAAATTATTATTTATTACAAAATTCTAATTAACTTGAGTATTAATGTCTGCTTCTTACTAGAATTTCTTTAATTTCTCTTTTTAACTTCTAACATTATTCAATTTTTGACATGGGTTAAGCGGTGAATATTTTCTAACAGTTTATAATTGTTAATAATATGAAATAGTAATTGGAATTGAGTTTGAAGATTTTATTTTGTTCTATTAGGTAGTCTTGTACTGATTTAATTTTCTTCTCCTTAGTTACCTGTGATAACCCCTTTTATGTGAGACCACATTCCAAAACTGTGCTTACTCTGGCCATCAGCAACGATACCCAGTTCCTTGTAGACCAGTCTGTCATGGATTATTCACTCCTTGTGGGATTGGAAGAAGAGAAAGGACAATTAGTTGTGGGCATTATAGGTAAAAAAGAAATTCCTCACTAGAAGTGAAGAAAATTTATAGAATATAATTTTTTGTTGTTGTTTTGATAAATTTAGTTGCTGCATTGATGTGGTAAACAAAGGATCTGCAAAAGTTATTGAAAAATAGTTTATTAACAATGTACCATCTATTTAATTGGGAAAATAATTTTTTATAAAATTAATTTAGATAATTAATATTGGGCATGTCACAGTTAAAAGAGTTTTAATTTCTCAAATTAAAAATCAGAGATAATCTTTCTGGCATCATTTGGGTAAGCAGTAAAGGATAGAGAAAAATTATGATTTATTACTGGAGTGTTTACTAATTATCTGTTTCCAAAAAGTGTAAATAATGTGTCTTCTTACTTAAAAGTTTGTTTTATACAAAGAATTATGCTATATTCTAATTTAATGGACTTAAATATTATATATATTTTCTGGTTTAAAAAATTCAGTATCTAAACTGTGAGGGTAAAAGGAAACTACTATTTGTCTACCACAAGAACAATTCCAGATAACCTTCTATGTTTACAGTGAGCATTATGGAAAGAAGTTACTGTAGGAAGAGTTCACTTTGCAAAAGTAGAAATTCATTCAAGTTTCTTATGTTGTCACATTTAGCACCAAATTGGTGATATTTTCTATTATTGCAGTTAATTATTGAAACCAAATTCAAAAAATAATAAATAATTGACTGAAAATCATTTGCATAGTTGGAATATTGAAAATGTCTGATATTTTTGTTCTATGTATACAAATAACAATGCAAATCAAATGGAAAAATTGAATGATTATTTGTGTATGTCTAATGATTATACAAGAAGAAGAAAAAAAAATTAAGAGCTAGAGCTAAGCATGACCAAAAGTTCGTCGTCTTCATTTAATTTGTGTTGAATTTATGTAAATAATTAATTTAAAATTCACCACAGCAAATGCTAAGTTATCTATCTAATTTAACATAAAAACAATAACTGATTATTTCATAAATTTCAAAAATCTACCTTTGATTTGTAACGTATTTGCAATATGCAAAGGCGTTCTACAACATAATTAATTTTGCAATGTTTATATGTAAAAGTATTCTGAATTTGAAAATCATTCAAGCATTCATTTAAGCACATGCCATATGTCCTGGACTTGAAGGAAAATCCAACTAAATAAGCCCAACATCACTTCATATTTTTTTACAAAAGACTCTGTAAAAGTTTTTGCATTCTGCATGACCATTTATTACTTTCCCCCTGGCTTAAAAAAGAAAACTAATTGTTTTACAGAAAACTTTTTTTCTCGAATTGTTAATTCATGTAATATAGTGATGAAGGAGCTTTATTTTTCAATGTATATCAGGGAGCATGAGCAGCATAACAAGAAAGGATCTGCAAATTCATGCATTCATTTTATCATTTCGGAGTTGAAAACCCTTCACTCTGTCATTCACCTTCCTATTCAAAGCCCATCAATATCATTTAAGAATACTTATCTATCACCATTTTCTTATCATGATCAATGCACTTGATTAAAAGAAATCTCATTAAATATTTTAATCCTTCTAACTCGCATTAAAATGCATAGATTTTCAGATTCTTGGAATCATACATAAGAAGAAAAGCAATTAGAAACAACAAGAAGGCAAGAAAACAAGCCTGAATAAATGCCTATTTTTCTTTATTATATAGAGAAAAAAAAAGCAATGAGCTATCTATAGTATAATATTTTCCTCATATCAATAAATAGTTTAATAACATTTTGCTATAAACATTTAATAGAATTACTTCTTACAAGAAAAATCGACGTACGAAAAAGGAGTTGACAGATTGAGACGAAAGTTCAATTAGGTGTTGACCCGCCTCTAGCCAGGATACAAGTCGCCACACGGTGTGGCATAGACCGACAAAGCTTCCGGATGGCCTCCTGCGGTATTTCCTGCAAAATTCGCTCTAATTGTCGAACGAGGTCATCAACATTCCGGGGCAGATGCAATCGCCTTCCCATCATATCCCACACATGATCGTTGGAAGAGAAATCTGGCCGTCTGCAGGCCATGAAGTGCTTGGCAAGCTTGCAGACCGTTCATAGCAACACGTGCCGTATGTGGTGTGGCATTGTCCTGCTGAAAAACCAGCCAAAGTTTTAAAAGGGATCAGGTATGATTTGAGGACAAGATGCGATGTCATAACTATGACATTCTATCTTTACAAAGACAGTTTGATAACTGGTAAAACGGCAGAGGATAATGGAAGCTTATGCCCAAGAAATTGAATCAGAACGCTTAGATGCGATGCAGAAATTTGGCTGATTGCAAAGCTGTCATTTCCTTTCATTTGTTTCGTGAGGCTCTGGCAATCGGTGCTGGATGAAGTGAAAAGTATTTACAAACTAAGGGACTCGAAACGAAACTCCAAAAGTAAAGGGTTTCAGTTGGTACTGACAGAGGAATGAGAAGAATTGGCAGACGGTCCTGTAAATTTTACTAAAAATGTATGTAAAAACTTAGGCCTCATTTTGGAATATCAAACGTTCAAAATGTAAAAGCATATTTTTGACATTGAAAACAGAGATACCAAATTATTGCATGAAAATGAGTCGATAAGAAAGCTGTTTTATCGTTAAATAAAATAGCGGTAGAAATTCCTAGATATTTCATTCACGACGGAATCCGGCGGAAATGTTTGCCTATCCCACGCCAGTTGTGCTTCTAGACTTACATGTCTGCCGAAATCGCCGAGCGAAAATTCAAGCTCGCACGAGTTTGATTGCGGGTTTTCATAGCTGCCACAGGCAAAGAAAATCAATTAATTAATGCGAACTCACTTCGATTATTACTTAAGATCGACAAAAAAGTACTTTAAGCTTACCCAATCTGATTATTCTGTCTATTAAGACAGATGTGTGAGGTCATTCATGGTGCATTAAAAGATTTTGCATTTTGAAAAAGTGGGTGAATAAAGTTTTAGTATAAGATAGAAGTTTTATTTTCAGTCCTATTACTTTTTCAATAAAAATGTGTATTGATATAACATCATTCTAGCCTTTATTGGCAGTTAGTTTGCGTTTTATGTTCTATTTATAGGTTTTGTTCTTACTTTTATGTACTAATACTTCAATCTTGTTAATGCATATTATAAATATTGTTTTTATATCAATAAGTAATTTTTAATCGTACCCTATTCATTTAAAGAATTATAACTAAAAAATTTTCTTGCTATAAATGTTGATTAAACTTTTAGATTTAAGTACTTAAACAAGAAGCGTTGGAATGAGTCTACCCCCCCGGGTAGCTGTAAGCCATGCTACACTATTGCTTAGATATTATATACATTATGCATTTAAAGCAGAATTGCAATTACGAAGGATTCTGCTTTTTATCTTTATATTTTTTAATGAATATATTCTAATTTAAGAAGAAAGCTATTATATTAATTGAATTCCTTCCCTGACAAAAAAATATATTTAAGACTAAATGAGAGAGAAATAAGGAGAGAGAGAGATGCATGGCACAATTAATCTGCCAAAATAGGGTCTAAAAATATTTCGTTGGAGAAGTCATGAAGACCGAACTACATGCAAAATATTTAATAGAAATTTTTTAGCAACGATTGATCCTGGTGAATCATGTGGTTGCGCATAAGTCATTGGTTGGAATAATGCGCAATAACTATCCAAGGTGAGCCGGTATGTCGGGAAAGGGGAACATCTGAACGAGCCTGCTCATTCTTTAAATAATGGTATTAAGAGTGCCGTATACAGAAAAAAAAACTCGATGTCGACGAAAGCGCCTCCTATCGGTGGGGGTGATAGGGCGGTGACTAAGCTAACGAAAGAAGCTTAAAAGGTTTGATTGACAAGCCGAATAACACCCAACCAGAAAAGAGTTCCTGGTCCCCAGGAGATACTGCTGTGTGGAAGTGTTACATTCAGAAGGTCATTTGACCCACCCCCAATAAAACTTGCCCTTTATCCTTGTAGATGCTTCTCGGAAACTGACGCCGTTTTGGGGGACATCACCCCCCACTCACACAAACAAAACTTGTTTGGAAAAGATACTTTTTGAGCTAGATATTTTAGATTTTCTCTGCTTGCACAGAAAATCGTCCTGAGGGCAGCGGGAATGTTAGAAGGAAACTTAGAACATAGAATTCATCACTGATTAATTATCGAAGCACTTAGATTTGGGGCATTTAATTAATTTTTATAATTCTGTAAATATCGTAGAATCCTGTAATTAAGAAGGAGTAATTAAATAATTTAATTATTTATAGAATTTTATTTGACACGACTTTATTTTTAACACTTATTACGTTTATTAATTTTTCAATCCAGGAGAATGGGCAAGATCTACTTGTATGAAAATGTAAGACTTCGGACTCATTTCCGAAGAATGGGTTCAATCCTTTATCTCAATAGTTTTATTACTAACAGTGAATTTTAATAAAATGTTCCTTTTTTAATTTTTTTAAATAAATTATTTATTTAAAATATATATTGAATTGTCTTAAATGAGAAAGGAAATGGAAAAAAAATTAGGTTGTATTTTTCAACTTGTGCAACATTGCCTGGTGTTTCTGTGTAGCTGGGATGCTCCAGATTTCTGCCTGATTTTCGCAAAAAAGAAAATATCCTAAATTTTAATTAAATGGCACATTTGTACCACATTAAAAAGAAAAGATAAATGTATTTAATTTGGAAATAACGTTAGGATGAATTCTATTCATCAGCTTTCCTAAACGTGGGGTATAACCAACTTAATACAATTTACATAAATTGGAAGGAAAAATAATGAATTAAATTGTAAAATGCACATATTGGATTGAATGACTCCTGGTTTTGAAAATTTTTAAACCATTAATTGTGTGATTATTTCTAAATTTATTTTGTTTTAATTATTTATTGGATTTTGAAAGTACAACCATTCATCTGCTTAGCCAAGATTTGTTGATATATTTTGTATCAGAATCTGGAATATTTGAGACTGAAAATTCGTCTAATAATTTTTTACTTATAAATAAAAAAATAATATGGAAACAATAAAAAGAAGTTAGAGATTTTTCAAAAAATGAATCTAATTTCTAAAGAATTTGTTTCAATAAAATATGGTTAATATGGTCAATAACATTAAACACAAAGAAAAAGAAAAAAAAAGAGTAAATAACTGCAAAGCTTTCTCTCTCTGACATTCATCATGAATCAAGGCTGTTCCGCATTTCTGGAAGCTTGTCAGCAATTTTGTTTATTTGTATTTGTAACTAAAGGTTTTTAAAAAGTTGTGCGAGATTCAATTAAATAATTTGGTAGGAATATTGCTTCGTACGAAATAGAAATTATGATTACTCCTATGTCATCAGGAATTGATAAACAAATAGTTGTAAATTATATTGTTACACAAATGCTTACACATAAAAAAGTATTTTTTTGTCATATAAGAAAACGTTGTCATAAAAGCAGTGACCAACTTAGTTTTAGTTAATTTTTATAATTTAGATTTATGGTTGCTAAAATTTACTTGTTCTTGATTGCTTACTCACACGAGTATATTTAACTTCAAATTCTATGAGACATTCAACATTTAATACTTTTCTAAAAACCGTATACCATTCCGCATTTTGTGCAATGCATCTCTTTTAATTTTCAACATTCTCAACTGAAATAGGAACTTGAAAAACGAAAGTGTTTAAACTTCAACTAATACATAAACTTTCTCATTCAGTATTATTTATACGCAGTACAGATAATATTCTAATCTAATATTAATTAATTTTACTAACATTGAGCCTTATACCTCCAATAATTTATTACGTTAAAGAATAACAAGATTTTAAAACTTTATAAAATTTACAATGCTATAACTTGACGAAACTATTAACAGCACAAAATTAATTTTTGCATAACAATAAAGCAAAAAAAAAAAAAAAAACCCTATCTTTTTAATGATAACTCAGTTTTTTTATCAATATTTTAAAGGAAACATTTTTGATTTCCAATCAACTGAATCATTCACTAAAACTGAATAATTTATGAATTTTGAATATCGTTCTTCTGCAAAAACTGACGATTTTAGACCACTTCATAGACGGTCTCAAAGAAGATACGCTACCAGGATTCCTCGACGGTGATTGGATTGATTATTGATTATGGAAATATTGATTGATCTAATATTGATATGTAAAAACTAACAGATTTGATAGCAGAAGACAGGAAGTTTATTTATTTAAAACTCGAAGTATGAAGAGTATTTTTCAGAATATGATTCCTTAGGACAAAAGGACTGTGTAAAATGTAAACTTTAAATTTTTTTATAAGAACATTTATTGACTGAAGTCATATAAAATATTTATATTTGCATCATTTAAATGTTTTGAAAGTAAAATTAAAAATTGAATTTCACGAAAAATCAGTGAAATTTCTGTTGAATAATTCTTTAAGATGTTATGAAAATTACAAAAGATTTAAATGAAATCTGCTATGCATAGTTCAATGTATCGTGTCAGAACATAATTTCTTGAACGGCCAAGCACCACGTGCTCGTTCAATTTAAATTATATTTTTATTCATTTTAATGGTTTCATTGAATGAGTTCCTTTAGTATTACCAACGATCCCAAAAAAACTTTTTCTCGCTTTTATTGTTTAAAAAAATATAATTTCCTATTCATTACATTTCATATAATCACGTGCTCAAAATTACGTTATTCTAGGTTTTATTCGCAGTAGTCATTAATTTATTTTTTTAAAATTAAAGCTTTTGTAAATGCTATGGCAACGCATTATTCAAAGCTGATTTTTCGATATGCTCGTGCCGATAATAAAATTTAAAATGTTTATTTTTCACCTACGGATTTTCGTTGACACCAGAAAACCTCATTCCCAAAATATGTTCTGACATGATAATAGTTATTCTGCAATGTATATACAATTTCATTACTGAACGACTCTGCTTTCAATTTTCATATTTTAAAAAAAAGATGTACTTGATTTCAAGAAAAAACGTTTATATTAATTACAATTTAACCTCTCCACTCTAATTTATCGTGTAAATTTTATGCACTCTGACAGAAAATTAGTAAGAGATAAGTAATATAATGAACAGAACTGTTTAAGGCCTACATAATAATATGACACAATTAAATAGCTATCAAAAACTGAAGATTTGATAGCTAAATATTTTTCAAAAAAGGCTATTTAGAAACCAAGTTATATAAAATATGTAAAGCTTTAGATATTTTTTCTACTATTGAACCAGCTGATCGTCAAAGGCAACTTTTTAATAAAGATATTGCTTAGTTAACTATTGTAATATATATACACATATATACATTTTTTACTCTTTTATGACTATAGATATCAACGATTCTGAAGAAAACCTATTCAGAAACTTGAGAAAATTCAAGTATTAGTAAAAAATAAAAATATATATAAATGTTCTTATATCTTACTTTCTTTAAATGAATTATTACCGCTAATTGTTTTTTTTTCTGATAAAAGCAATCTTATTTTTCAATTTATAATAAAATTAACCATTATTTATTGCAAGATATATGAATAAGATAAATGTATGTACAAAATCTCATAAACACAAGATCAAATAAATAAAATTTTTACAAAAAAAGAATGCAGACAAAATAGCATTGATTTATGAATTGTATGTAAATAAGTACAGTTATAAAAATATCCAGAGAAAAAAAAGCTATGAAAGCATTAGTGCTATCTCCTTTTTTTTCCATTAATTTTTTTTCTTTTGATCCTGTATAATCGCAAAAGGATCCGAAGTTTCATTCATTCGAGGTATCTGAGATCAACGAATTTTGGCAATAAACAGTCAAATTAAAAGAATCTTAATTATTTTTTCATTGCCAAAATTTTGGATTTCTGAATAATTTTTTCTGTTTTCTGCCGTCGACTTTGAAAATGAAAGTTTTTTTTTTGTGTGTATGTGTGTGTTATATGCAGCTGGACCTGCACTTGAAAATAATATTTATGATTTTTATTAATGGTTGTTTTTCATCTTTGCTTATTTTCCAAAAAAAAATTTTTAAAAAACTTTTATTACTTCATCCGGAGTAATATTTGCTGTGCATTTTACTTCTGAAATTCTATCACTACCAATTAGGAAATGCTGCTAAATATGCAAAATTCAAATTCCTTTACAAAAGTTTACTAATTTTATTTTCAGGGTTGCGGTGGTATTCGCTGAAACGAGTGCAGATTGTGAAGGGGCAGATGACCACAGCTGTGATGGTAAACAAAACAAAAACGAAAAGCAGAAAGAAAATGCTTAGGGGGAAATTTGAAGACGGGGTGAAGACCAGATAATAAAAGTAACAATCCACCACGTGGTAAAAGGAGGGTTTAGTGAGTATTCCTCCGCGAAAGGGAGGAGTTAAAGGAACTTTAGGGGGGAGTTCAAATTATTCTTCCAAGTTTAAGTATAAAATGCTGTTTTTACACATTCTCCTAATTTCTTTTTAAAAAAAAATTATATGTATCGGAAAGAAGGTACCAAAACGAATGTATTTCAGTTGCTAGTTTTATTTTATTTATGACAGATTTTTTTTAAAAAAATCGTTTAAATGGCGCCCTTGACATTTTTCAATTTTTATTAAATATTTAAAAATATTTTGACACGCACGAAAAAAAAATCCTTTGGGAGAAACCTGTGTTTTTATTCCCTCTTGCGATGGCAGAATGACTTCATAATAAAGACACCGTAATAGCAAACGAAACACGGGACAATATTTTCCCATAGGATAACATTACGTTTGAAAATTGTAGGTGGCGTGTATACGGCACTCTTAAAGGAGAGATTTAAAAAAATTCCATTTATATTTTCGTAGAATTTTCGATGACGCACTCAATGCAGTTGTTTAATTTTACCTGACATTAATCTTTTCTTTAGCTCATAGTTTTCAAATCCATTTTTGAATGCTCTCAGATCTTAAGTGCTGCGAAAATTCAATAGGAGGATATCTGCAAAGCTAAATCATCTGTATTATATAATCCACTAACTTGTTAGATATGATTTAGTGTGAATTACAGTTAATGAAAGATATTCGTCCATTTTAAATGTTGCATTTTGCTATATCTGAGCCTTGGCCTTAAAACCAGGAATAGATTTTTTATAAATCAGACATTTCTACGTTTATGAGGAAGATTGTCAAAAATATTTATTTCGACGCAGTGATGCATTTTCCGTTTTATAAATTTGAGTGACTAATTCAGAGTATTTTTATCATTTCAGATTACATTCGCACATTTACGTGGGACAAGAAAGTCGAAATGCTCATCAAGTCGTCTGGTATCCTTGGCGGCCATGGAAAAATGCCGACCGTTGTCTCCCCTGAACTGTACAAAATGCGATTCTGCGAAGCAATGGACAGTTATTTCCTCTGGATCCCTGATCGCTGGACCGGTCTAGGGAAAGGCGTAGATGGATAATATATATACATATGTGATGATATTTTCTTTACGTTTTACATATGAAATTCAAATGAATAAATTTTCTATTTTTAATGAATCACAAATTGAGCTCTCCTGCTTTCTTCTGTTTCATACAACATTTGAGCTGAGTGGCGACCCAACTTCTTCATCGCGATATGTCGCCCGACCGCATCGAATATTGTGATAGCGTTGTAAATAGCATCTCTTAATATATTGAATGATCCGAACAAAGAGAAGTAACAGTTTGTATAATGAAGCAAAATTGTGTTGAAACACCTTTAATAAAGTGTGCCAATGGCAGCTTGCTACAATTTATGATATTTTGTTTTTTGTATAAAACAATGATAATTTTTTAAATTTTATCCCTTGTACTGCTGACTTAAAAACAACCTGAAGGAAACAACATGATGCCTTTAAAAAAATAAAGCAATTTTAATAAATCGTGAATTAAAATCTGAAGTCTTGAAAAATTAATTTTGTATATAAATTACTTATATTTTTATTCTTATTTTACTCTGCACTGTAATTTTAACTATAGGTATGTTACATAACTATAGGTAATCATTCCATTTACCATTTGAGTTTTAAAAAAGAAATAGCGATTCCAAAAAGCATAAACGTAAGAAATGTTATGGAGGGTAAATCTGTTTACTTGCCGAATCATGTAACGCATCAAAATAAAATAAAGGATAAATGTGCCGATGGATGTCATTATTAATATAAACTCAGTGAAAAAAATAACGAACATTCAAGTGCAACATTGCGTTTCCGAATGCCGAAATTTTAGCCATTCATATTTATTTCTTGTCATTCTTTCATCATTTTGGCGTATCATAAAATCCAAGATGAAATAAAATATGAAAAATTAAAATGATGAGGGGGGAAAAGAATGGAAGAAAGAATATATAAAAAATAGTTAAAAGATCGAAAAATCACCAAAATATTATTACATTAAAACCTAAATAATTAATAAATTTACAAAAAAGAAAAGTTAGTTGAATCCAGGAATTTTTAAATTAACCCAAACTACTGTGTATTTGAAAATAAACTGAAACTGCGCGCAAATTTTGAAAAAAGTGCGACTTATACTTCAATCGGATAAATCGAAATAATAAAATGCATTAAAAAAATATTTCGATACAAATGATATTGGAAACGAGCATTTTTCAAAAGATTTAAAACTAGAAAACTAATATGCTTCGAGAAATATAAAAGCGCTTTCTACAGGAAAGCATACGGATTAAAAAGAAAACACCTTTTCCGTCGACATGCAAAACAATGCCCTGAAATCCAAAATATTCGTGAAACACTGCTCAATGATCACGCAAATTCAACCACCATCGAAGTCATCCGAAATTCTATAAGCGTCAAAAATGCAACGCGTATCGGAAATCGGACAAGTATCGGCATTTCGATCCAGACCGATCGACATTCGGTGCGGTCTCGAAAGGAGCAATGCGGCCACCAGGCGAAGGCGGAAGAGCGACCGATATTTCTGAAGGCGAGGGCGCCTGGGTGCGAAAATGTGAGCTGGGGATGAAATTGCGGATTTAATCCGAATGAGTTTCGTTTTTACTCCTGAAGACAGCCGACTGGCCTTCTGATATCCGGAATCGTTTTTCCGAAATGCGTCATTCAGTTACGTAGCAGGAAATAATTTATTTCAAAGAGAGATGCTTAAAACAAGCATTGAAATACGACATTGGAATATCAAAAATTAATATTTATATTTGTTCATTTTTCCCCATCTTCTGACTGGTAATCAAACGAAATCTCAGATTTACTGTGAATATCGATTTATCTTGTCATTCATCGTGAACCATTATTCATGGTCAGAACATCGATTTTTGAAAAACGGACATTAAAAAATCAAATTTTTAGAATTATCGGTTTTTACCATGTGAGAACATGTTTCGGTTAGTAGATTTTGATGTCTCCGAAATTTAGGGGGAAAAGTTTTTTTTTTTACCAGTATTGCATTATTATTATGAATGCTTTTTTTTTTTTGAAAGCGAATGCGTTTTTAAAAGACTGACGTAGAACTATTACATCATAGTTATTTCATCTCAAAATCGGTCGAGTTCCAATTCCAGTTTAAATTTATTATAGATAGAGAGAAGTCTCGTGATTGTTTCAAATCGGTTTACGATCAAAGATTTAATTTTTTTCCCCTTGCTTTTTTTTTTTTAAATTGCCACAGTCCTACCGTTAACTCTGTTGAAACTGAAATGGGAATCGACTATTTTAAAAACAAGATCGCGTAACAGATTTTATTTATCTAAGCAATGACGATACGAGTTCTCGCGTTTACTTGAATTGAGAAAGTACCGAACGACACAAGTTCGACCTGCTGACGAACCTCTTACCCGAGAGGCCAAAACTGTGCGTAGAGTGTAGTCTGAAGTGACGATCACGGACTGTCGGACTCGCTTCCGGCGGATGAGTTTCACTCAAAATTGAACAAACCTGCTGGGCGGTCTTTGTGCCCTATTTGCAAGGGCCATCCTTCTGCACTCCAGTTACGGTATTCGTAGGCAGATAATTACGAAAAGAGGGTTTTCATATTCAAGAGTGGAAACAAGAAGAGATTACTCAAAACCCCGATTTGAGAATTCTTTTTTTGATAATTAATACTTATTTTTGTTCACTTGATGTTCGAGAGCAAAAATGTTTCAAGGCAAAGTTTTAATTGATAAAAAATAATTTAAAATTGCTATCAGAGCCTGACTAAGCCAGGGGCAGTTGCCCCGGGGCCCCACATCAAAGAGGCTTCCAAATGAAATAGAAAATTTTATTTTACATTTTTCTTTTTAATGCCCTTTTAAAAATCCAAAAATCTCTGCAAAATATATAGATATGTACCCATATTTAGTTTATGAGGTTTAGGAGTTTCTCTGATAGA
Organism: Argiope argentata; assembly: GCA_026289955.1. Lineage (NCBI taxonomy): Eukaryota > Metazoa > Arthropoda > Arachnida > Araneae > Araneidae > Argiope > Argiope argentata. The sequence goes on from JAOUZG010020842.1 coordinate 4,593,639, forward strand.
CAGATATGGGAGATAGTTGTAGAAAAGCAGTCTAATATAAATCTATCCTTAGCCTTTTCACCGATTCATTCAATGGTCAAATGTGGCACTTCTAAGAGTTTTTTTTAAGTTTAAATTTTAAATTGCGTTTTGAATTAATTAACGTAGAATACCGTAGACAAGTTTTATGCACGGTTTCTTCATTACTGAAGTTGAGGGACCTCCAAAGAAATTTTTCCCCGGTCCCCAATTAAGCTAAGTCTGGCCCTGATTGCTATTAAGCAACTTTCAACAAGCAACTTAACTATTTAGCATACTATTAGAAATGTGCGAATAAAACATTAAAAAATTTCATTTCTCTTGCTTTTTGATTTCATGAAATCCTCCCCTTCCATATAAAGGAGAGTGTCCTTGATAGCTTCCCGAATTTTAACACATTTTAAAAGGACGCACATTTGAAAGCATTGTTTATTGCTGAAACCAAAATTTCATTTTAACTCTTCTTGCAATTTTTACGGGGATTAATCAATTGCACGGATTAAAATTTTAAATTTGGAAAAGCTAAAAAAAAATCCAGTTTTTGAAAACGATTTACACTTCTGATCTACTTAGATACAAGTGACATCAGCAGCAGCTAACACGTTAATCCAAAAATTAACTTAAATTTACGATGTATTTTAGTTAAGTTAGCATAAACAGCGTCACAAATTTTTAACTTGCAATCACTGGATTTTACTAGTAATATATTTTCTGAGTAAAAAAATGACGCATCTCCGATAGGTTTATTTTTAAAGGTTCTATAATCGGTGGATGTATGGATGGATAATAAAGGCGACAGAAAAATGGTAGCAAAATTTAATTTCAGAGCACAACTCATTTCAAAAAGTCAAATAGGATAAAAAAAAAGGTATTGGTCTCGAAAATCACAGATTTCGCATTCAAATCGTAATGCGCACTTTCAACGCCCTCGGCACTGTTTCAGCTGGTGTGCCAACTCTTGAAGCATGCGGAGTGCCTGGGCGGGCTCCAACCTTTCGCTGGGCTCCTCCTGCCAGCAGAGTTCCGCCACTCGGGAGAAACTGCCGGCGAAGACATCGTCCGTGGGGACAAACTTCGGCCTGACTCCGTAGTTGGCGACCTTTGAAAAGAGGAGGAAAACATGACGATTACATTCCACGTCCGAGAAAAATCGACACGCCATTTAATTATTTTAAAGCACGGGTCCAAAAGTTTAAAGTTCCGTCTTCTCATAAGTTGTAAAAAAGTTTTATTTTCACGGTCACTTAGATACAAGTGACATCAGCAGCAGCTAACACGTTAATCCAAAAATTAACTTTCTCAAGAGATATCAATATATGAATAACTTTTAAACGCAACCAAAATTACAATTCATCCCAATTGTTTCGCAACTTGAATGCTTTGCAGTAACCATTATCAAATATTTATATTAACTATGGCAGACAGTGAAAAGTTTAATTACAAATTGTGCAAAGGCATTTAACTGTAACTTTAAAACCAGGAGAAAAATATCAAGGCAGTTAAATTGACATCATTGAAAATAGCGTCTCATTTCAAGACAGCCCACAGAAATCATATTTATACCAATACTTCTAAAAGTTAATAATTCGACAAATGCCAAAAGGTTGCTTAATTTCTTAAAAATTTAAACTAACAAGTAATATAAAAAAATTTAAGTCAATTCCTATTAAGATCAACTAAGAATTTTTATTTTATTTTAGTTACTTTTTATTAAATAATTACAATTGTTGTTGTTACCGTGTTCCGTTTGACAATGGAAGGAGAGATGCAGTGGCTTCTGAGGGTATGGACTCCTGGGCATCCAAACGCAGAAGTCTGACTTCTAGCTCACACACGTCACAAACCCTTTTTAAGAGGCCAATTTCATTCCTGCGTTTCAATCGTTCATCCACAAATCGTAATTTAGATCTAGAACAGAACGATCATCTCAGACCCAGTACCCCTAGTGGTATTACTCTCGACATAGAAGACTTTGTGACCACGATAGTTACAACCACTACACACACACAGTCACACGGAGAGTCTTCGACAGCCGGGTTCGAACTAGCAACCCAAGAAATGTGAAGCCAACGCCCTACCAACCAGGCTATCCCGCCTAATAATTACACTTACTATAAATAATTGATCAAGAAATATTAGCATTGAATTTTCAACGCCAATTGTGGCAACGCAAAATGTGTGAATTTTCTGCATCAGTTGGGGTAACGCAGTACAGACTAGAAATTTTCAATTTCCTTTATTCTGAATTATTTTAATTCAAAAATACTTCAAAAGGAATCAAAAAATCGATTCATTAACAACGTCTAATTTTAAATGCATCAAACATTAAGAAAATAAACAGAATCGTTTGGAATAATAGGCGGAAAACTTGTTAAGCTTAACCTCATTGGCCCGGGAGAAAAAAAGGAACGGTATTCATTACTTATTTGGCGATGGGGAAATAAAGAGTTTTGGTGATAAATTTAGTTTTTAATTACTAAAAATCAATATTTGAAAAAACTGTATTAATATCAAATGTCATTCACTACAAGTTTAAAATAATTGACTTGAAGTTGATTGGAGGAATAAAAAGTATTCTATTGATGGTTGAAAATTTGAATTTATATACATATTATATAAAGAGAGAGAGAGAGAGAGTTAATAGTAGGAATTGAAAAAAATCTCTTTGAGGTGCAATTTTCTAATCCCCAAATTATATTTGTGCAACATTGATAATTCTAGATCAAATAGACATGCATTCGCTTTTGTTCAGCCGAGATAAATTCCGTTGCACTGCACGTCCAGTAAGACCCGGGATGAAACGGGTGAGAAACGTTTAAATGTTCCGTCAAGTTTGATTTGAAAATGGATATAATTTCTCTCAACAAAAGTTTCCAGTTAATTTTAGCGCCCAAACATAATTTATATTTCTTTATTCACAACAGCAGAACGTGCGATTTTGATTCCCTCGGACGCGATAGTGGACAATAGTGCAGCGATTCAACTTCAGAGATTAAATATTGTTACCAGAAGAAATAGCGTGGCGAAGAATTCCAGGTATGCCTAAAAAAGAAAGAAATGCCGATTGCGAATGGTGACGATTTGATTGATTAGATAAACGATGCATTTTGAAGTCAAGATTTGCTTGTGGAAGGAACTCGCAACTTTGAAACAAATGAAAAGGTAACAAAATCTGTGCAACTTCTAATTAGTACACCGTTCCATCAGGAAGTCGGTTGATTGTCATTACATTTGAAACGAATAAGACCAGCATACAGAGACAGATCAATGACGGAATCTGATCTCGAAACTGGATCAATGATGGAATCTGATATCGAAACTGGATCAATGATGGAATCTGATATCGAAACTGGATCAATGATGGAATCTGATCTCGAACCTGGATCAATGATGGAATCTGATCTCGAACCTGGAGGTGGAAAGAGTGAACAACTTCCAGAATATAGCATGAGTGTTTTAGAAGCATGCGCATAAAATCTAAGTTTCCACCACATTATTTAGAAAGATTCTTTTCATATTAGTTTTATGAAGCTACGAGTTAATTTACATCTTTAAAAAAAATCGCTTATTATGAACCCGCTGTCACACATTAATTAAAAAATGCGAAAATACTAGTCTTGCCTTGTATATGACTACGTGGGGATGTTCTCCGCCAAAAGGTATTTCTCTGCTGTAGACCTGCCATAACAGGACACCGAATGAATAGATGTCCGAAAAGGGGGTGGGCCGCGACCCGCGCAGCACTTCCGGAGCAGCGTAGGCTGCCGTCCCCACGACGTCATGCGACGGGAAAACGCGTGATTCTTGGGCGACAGCGTCCGAATTGAAGCTGTGGCCAAAATCGCCGAGTTTGCATACGCCATGCGGACTCACAATGACATTGGCAGGCTTGACGTCGGCATGGACTATGCGGTTTCGGTGGCAGTGACGCAGCCCGGAAAGAACTTGAATGCAGAAACTGAAAAAAATAATAAATAAATAAATAAATAAATCTTTCAGTTTTAACACACACACACACACACACACACACACACACACACACACACACACA
>JAOUZG010020842.1:4597717-4617333 GCA_026289955.1 Argiope argentata
CACACACACACACACACACACACACACACACACACACACACACACACAATCTTTGTTTTTCGCAATTTTGAATTTTCCCTCAAAAGTAAATAGTTGTTTGATTATCCCTTTATCTAATTAGACGTCACCTTCCACATTTGAAATGTGTCTTGAGGATTATACGTAATTATTCTATCGAATTAATAGTGCCTTTGGACATTTCAAGTTTGAGAAACAAGTACTTTCTTGCATCGGTGATGCTTTATGCATCCTTTCTTTTCATACAATTATATTATATAAATATATATTGCAGAAGCGTTGTTCAACTTCAAGAAAATTAACCAATGAAGAAAACTTTATGAATTCAGATTAGTTATTTCTCCACAAATTAGTTATTTCATTTTATAAAGTTTTATTTTGGTTATGTTATTACCCAATATCAAGGATTTGTAATTTGCTGTAATCCTGTCCAATTAATTCATTTTCGTTGCAGTTGAAATATTTTATAATATTGAAAAAGAATATCTAGAAGATATTGTTAGATTCAAACCAAATTCAAAGTTGTTAAAGAAGTATTCCTCGTTAAATTTCGAATAAATATTTCCATGATCAAGCTACAACAAATAATTTAGAGTTGCAATTTGTGTTTCCCTCTATATATTACATCTTTTAATGGAGTGCCACTATATTTTCTCTAGAATTAGAATTTAGTACAGTTAAATCTGAAAAAGTCTGTCAACATTTCAATCCACTTTTTTTAAAAATCAATCTTTTGATGGTCAGTAAAAGAAACCGAGAACAATTTTTTTACTAATACATTTGAAAATTTTTAAAAATGAGAGGAAAGGTCAATATCTCAGTAAAGAGAAAACCAAATAATACTTAAGTCCTTTTAATTAAATGCAAAATTGATCATTTCGAGTTATTTTGAAGTCAAATTCAAGGAATGGAGCTCTCTGCCTCCGATAGCAAACCTCTGCTACACCGTTGAATGTGAAACGAAATTCATAATTTGATATGAATTATTCAAGTGTGAAATTCACGTGAATGTTTAATTGAAATAAAGATTGGCGAAATCATTTTAGTATTTATAGGTTGAGGGTAGGTTTTTTTTTTTCAACTTTGCCAATTATTTCACAAATGCAGAAAGTGATCGTATGTGTCATAACAAAAGGCAGTTTATATTTAACATTTTCTAAAGACAGCCAAAAATTCTTTCGGAATTTTAAAATCTGCTGGGACAATGAATATCGCCTCTCTTGAATGGTGTGATCTCTTGCTTTTCATGGGGTAACTTATTTTCTGGAAGCTTTTCCTTTGGCTTTCTGAATAGTGTTGCGATTTCTATTTATTTTTTTTATCGATAGCTGTTTGAAAAGAATTTTAGAACTTCAGACATTTTGGGCTCTTTCTAAAAGCAGCAATGTGCCCATTCCATTCTGACGCTTAGGTATAAAATATTTTCTCTTATCTTTCTCTTATCATTCTCTCGAATCTAGAGACTCTTTCTATAAGATGTAATGCACTTTCTATTCGCAGTCGGAGCTCATATAGTCGAATTCCTGACAAGAAAAACATTGATCAGACCCTTCATATTGTTGGATTCTGACCTCCACGAAGGTTAATGGTTTATACATCATAGATACAGGAAGTTTTTCAGTCTTCAAGAGATGAATGTGTCGATAGCAAGCAAGTTTTCTTTTTTTCCCTAAACTTTTTGTCATTTAAATCTTCAGAGCTCTACTATCAAATTTTTAACAGCATCGTTTGGTAAAAAAAAAGTTTACATGACAGAATAGTTGTGATTTCAATAAGAAAATATTTTATTTTCAAGTATAAATTCCTGCATTTTCAAAATATCTTTTACATATTAAAAATGGGGGAAAAATGAAATGAAAAAAGAAGTATTAAAGCTGTCTGAATCGATTCCATTTACCTCACTCTCCTGAGGAAATCCAGCTCGCTCCTAGTGTCGAGGACCTGCTGCAGGTTGCAGTTCCCCGCGAACTCCATGAAGATGAACGTCTTGTCGGAGACTTCGGATATGTGGAGTATTGACACGAGGTGCGGGTGGCGGATCTCGAGAAAATTCCTCTCCCCTACGAAGGGGGAGGTGTGGTGTGTCACCTTCATCGCGAATTTGGAATCTGAGGGGAGACAAAAAACATTTACTTCATTTCAAAGGAGTTTTTAGCGATTAGCTCATTGGTGGGTATGTCGTTTAGGTCTTAATTTGAATCAAATTTTATAATGCAACTTTTATATTCAGCTTCCCCGCTTGGCATTTTTCATATTTTAAGCATTGATTTGAGTAATATTAAAACAGTTTCATTTTGATAGCTTTGCATTTGTTCTGTTTATTTCTTACGTGAACATTCCTAATGAAAGGGAGATCCATGACATCATAGAAGCTATCAAAACTTTAGCTTCTATATCTGTGCATTTGTTTCCATGTAATTTGACTTCTGACATAAATGGTTCAGATATTGAGTAGATTCTCCCTTCTTTAGTTTTCGATTATGGAAGCAATTCACGTGATTAAATATTTGATAAAAAATGGTTTTAATTTTCCAATGATATTTAAACCTTCTTGTTAAAAATTCTACAAATTTAAAAAAAAAAAAAATGTGGAAAATTTAGAAAAAATTCGTATTGTCATTAAATTGCATCATTTATTTATAAAATACAAAATTTAGTCTTGTGCAATAATATTTTTGGAAGCTATCGTGGAGAAACGTCAGGATTTAATTTAATTTAATTTTTTTTAAACACACACTTTGATTGTAAAATGATTTTTGTTACGCCAGATACTTTTGAATCATAATCATCGCAACTTGAGCACAAATTTGTGTAATATTTTTCACTGGATGGATTGAAATTCGTAAATTCAAATTGGTTTCTACTCTGTGTGAATCCAAGAGTGCCTGAAAAGGGCTGCAATATTCTTGATTGAGAGTCGATAGTGAAACGAGTGCGTGACACATCGATTGAAACATGTTCTTTCTTCTTTCTACATTAATGGTGAAGGCCTTTGTAAACAATCTCAATGCGTTTAATTTTATTGTGCAATGTACAAAAGAGAACAGGGATCCCTATCCTTTATTATAGAAGTTGCATTTTTTTTGACGAAGAATGAACTTCCAAATAATGCCTACCATTTTTGCTTTTGAATAACGTGTAACATCACACACGATTCATATCTGTACCGATTCCCCTGCACTTGAAGAAATGTAAAACGCACTTGATTTCAAGCAACTCTCGAGAAGAAATTTGTTTTTAGCAAAACTTGACATACATTTTATAAAAGACGAAATATTAAAAGTGTCTGATACGTCGACAGATTAATAGAAAAATTCTTTATATTTTAGAGTAACTTCGAAAGTGAATGAATCGACATTCAAAACTGAATCTTATTGAGTCTATTTTAAATTGTTGCCTTACCTTTATAAACACAGAGAGTAACGTTGCCGAAAGAACCTCTTCCAAGGAATCCATTTTTGCGATCCAATCTGTACAGGGGGCTTTTGGTGGGTGTTGGATTCTGATAATTTGGCGACAGATTCATCGGAGATTTTTTGCTCAGTAAACAGGGCGAAAAGGGTAACTGAGGCGATTTAAAACATCTGAGGAGAAAAATTACTTGCATTACTTTTAAAAAGGCGGAAAATGAATGTTCCTGAATATCTTTTTTTTTTGTTCTGATTTACATGACAAAATCTGAGTTTGATTATATCAAACAAATATTTCTCCAGACTCAGAAGATGATAGGCAAAAGTCATTTTATTTTATACGTACTTAATATTTCGATGCCAATTCGATTATGAAAGTCTAATCAGAACTGTAAAATGCTAATTTCACTAATTTTGTCCGCTTTGTCTCGAATTTAAAATTTTGAATAGACTTCTTATAAAATCGCCCACTTGTATATCTAAAAGGTCCTAAAATATTTTGGATTGTAGATATTATCTCACTGTAGTTTATTTTACTAACAATTGAATCAATGCTATCAATTTTTTTTAACTAGTAAGCATTCATGATTTTAAAGAAATTAGTACATTGGTTATGCACTAGAAAACAATGTATACGGAGATAACTGTTTGCTAAATATTCAGAAAAATACTGCATTTTTCATAAGTTATTTGGCATAGGAACAGAATTAGCAAAATCAAGAATAGCATTTTCTAAAATTTAAATACAAAGTACAAATGTTCTCGAAATTCAAAAAATTAGAATTGCTTCCCGGCTGAATAACTGCATTCAGTTTATAGATATTCTTGTTGCCAAAAAGAAAAAAAATGAATTGACCGCCATTATCATTAATATTTAACGGCGAAACGTCGTCCTCTCTTTCTTTATCGGAAAAAAAATTTGCGAAATTATTTACTTTGTTTACTAACAAATTCAGTTCTAATTTCAATAAAGAGCATACATTATTTCATTTGGGAATTTTCTTACATACTTTGTTTAGAAAACACAGTTTTTTATTATCGAAATTTCTCAAAATACGGAAAATAAATGGATTTTAAAATACTAAGCTAAACGATAAACTTCAGGGATGCATTTAAATTTTCGTCGATTTTTTTCCCAATAATCATTCCACCCAAGTCTAAAAGTTTGGTCAATTCTAAATAGATTTAATCAAATATTTAACAATTTGAGAGTAAGAAATGCAACCGACTAGTTTTTAAATAGCTACCAGAAAATTACTTTTTGGAACTGAAATGTTATTAAAAGATTTCTATCATTAAAGAATTATTAAACATTTAAAGAAAAAAGTTGTGTAGGAGAATGCTAGCTAAAGTATCACAACATGCCATCCTTCCAGTGAATTAAGAAGGAAACATAAAATTGATCAACTGTTAGACTTAGATTCCTTGTAGCAATATTTTCTGTTTCATTTCTTATGCCGCATTAGATACGATGTTCAATTCTGCAACTTCAATGGATTAAATCAAAGTATACTTCAGAATAGAATTGTTTAAGGTAAAAAGTACGCGCAGCACTTTGTGAAAGCCGACGAGCGGTTACGAGGCTTTTAATGGAAGTGGGTGTGTTATGTTGCTTGGAAATATCGACGAATATATCCAGGCAAGCATGTTTGTCACCAAGAAATTATGTAATTGGCTAAGCCTTTTATTGATGGAATGGAATCGAACATAACGATAACGGCTGTAGAAACTGATATCAAAACCCCAGAATGTCTGCCACCGATAGAGAAATACACATAGAGAGAGACAGAAATACACAATCTTGAGAATCTTGAAATATTTCGAGTCCTGAGAATCGACATAAGGATCTAATTCAATAAAAGTTCAACATAAACGTAAGAGAAACCAAAAGCCAGTTTTCTATATGGAAAGTACTAACAAATGACATTCAAGCCTGAACATTAAATTGTTTTGGAAAATCAGACTCATCTTTATTGTCTCTTTGCAGTTTATTTAAGTAGTCATACACAATACAGAATTTTTTTTGTTTAATTGAATTTATGCTGTCCTTTAAGAGTTCCAAATTTTCAATGCTGCCAATTTGCTGAAGCTAAATTCTTAGCACTAGCAATAAGGATAAAATTATTTAAAATATGAAAACAGTATCGCTGTTATATAATTCAACACATTTATTCAAACTTTTCCTTTTGAAGATTTCAATTCAATTTTAACATAGTATTCTCGCTCTATTTTTACAGATGTTAATAAAAAATGTACTTAACATCTGTCAAAAAGACAACTGGGATAGCCATCTGATGACTCTGGAATAATTATCTAGACTTGATCATATTTTTAATGTAGTAAACGAATTTGATGCATCAAAAATATGCAACAAAGTGTAAAATAAATAAATCCTGAAATGAAATTTATAGTAATTGAATATTATATAGGATGATTAGTAACGAGTCGCAACACTCTCTGGTATTACATGTTCCATTGTGTTGAATCAATTATGTTACCCGTGGATGGTCAAATTTAACATTTTTAAATATTTGCATACTCAGTCCCTACCGATCGACTTTAATTTCCCTTTAATTACTTCGATTTCCACTGCAGCGTGAATTCGTCCGATGTATTCTAATTCGAGAATGCACAGAAATATGCATATATTTTTATATTGGTAAGAACTATTATTAATATTTATGAAAAGTCTTGAGGGAAGTAGAAAAAAACTAATGACATTCATTCTCGGTCTACTTAGTAAATGATGGCTTGGGACAAGATTTTTTTGTTCATATGGGAAAGTGACAGCAGAAACACAGTGAAATAAACAACGTTATTATTCTTTATTTTCTTTGATAAAATATTTCAAAATAGTTGTATGATTTTATAAAATAAGTAATAAATGGCCATTCGCAAATAAATTGAATGTCACTTATTTGATCAGAGTTAATCTTCCAATTGGCGGCGTGGGTGAATATTTAAAGATTAACATTGCTTTTTGCTTGTTCAGAAAACCATTTAGAAAAGGTTGGAGTTCATTAGTGGTCTGTATGTTATAAATCATATCCCTGATTAACGGAACGTTATTTAATGAAACTTTTTGGCATTTTATGAAATATTGTCTAATACCATTTAAAGCATATGGAATGAAACTGAATTCTTTGGCAGGTAGAATCCTGATTGATGCTCAACAAAACCCGACTGTTGAAATTTTGTTTGTATGCTTAAGTTAGCTTACTGTAAGTAATCAAAGATCCTACCCATTCCCAATATTTTGCAAGAACGTGGTATCGATAATCCTCTTAGCTTTTGGATTGTTCCTCGCCGGGCTGCTCGGAGAAACGTGGATCGTGGGCAAGTTCTCCATCTCGAATTTCCTTCCTTTCAGGTTGATTCTTCTTTTTCTGCCATTCGGTTTCGAAGGCAAGAGATCCAAGAAATTTTCGGATGCCATGAGTCTCGAGAATGAAGCCAGCCTCTCCCTCCTCGGCAGTTTCGGCGTGGTCTGGGGGCTTCTGCACGCATCCGGAGACCCCTCCGCCAGTGACGAAGGGGACGGGGACAGAGTGAGCACTGGATCCATTTTACGGGCAGCTTTCTAAGCTGTTAGAAGAGAGTGGGGGATAGAACTATGCTGTTCAAAGATTAGAAAGATAAGCTAATCATAACAACTTAAGAAACAGCAATGAATGGATGGTTATATTTTTAAATAAAAAAATAGGCACTATTTTTAAAAAAGTACATTTTTACTATTCTTTTTCATAAATCGGGCATCCTCGGAAAATAATAAAGCGACAATTTTCTATCGGTTCCAGAACTTTTCGAGTCTAAGTCGAATTACAGATAGATGGCAAGACCTGCATATTTAGAAAAGAATTGCATTCGACCTTAAGAGATTTTGGCCTGGCCTTTAAACCCACCTCTATTACTATTCAAATGTAGTAAAAATGTGATGAGTATAATGGTTTAACAGATTTGATATTTATAAACCAAAATATTTATCAGATTTAAATTTTACAGATTCTGGGGTTTCTGATCTGACCTCTCATTAATTTATCGAGCTCTTAGAAATTTTAAAGAAACTCATCGATTACTTGAAAAATAATTTTACATTTAATAATAGCCAAAAGAATCAGATTTAATAAAAACTAAAATTGTATGAAGAAACTGAGTAAATAAGAGTGTGCCCACTTGATGTCTAATCCCCACTGGTGAACGATGCTCTAGTTTTGAAATATATATATATTCCAATTTCTATAAATTAAAAGTTATTGTTACTAGAGCCTGATAATATGCAAACCTTATAAATTCTTGACTTTAAATATTAAGATAGTGCTGAAATATTAGGCTTTATATGAATGAAATGTGTTCTAGAATAAAATTCACAGTTTTGGAAACAAATTTTTTGTTACTATTTATTAGCTGCTTTACTATTATTTATCCATCCTTCGACAAATAATGTTGCATTTAAGAACCCGAGTTGTGCAAGATGTCCTAATGCAGTACAATCTGCATAGATAAAGCATTTTCTATATGAAAAATCATCCAATATAAACGTACATTAACACGCCCAATTGGTGCTCTTTGTTTTAAACCTTTCATTATAATGGACAAACATTCTTTAAATGATATTGCATGATCATTAATCTCGTACAAGGTCAGTAGAAGAAAAAATTACAGCGTTTTGAAAATGATATTCCTATAAAATGACAACAGAACCCTGCAACTCTTCCCCCAAAAAGATAAACACACTCGAAATCAAGAGATTTAATATTAATTTAAATCTGAACCTACCATATGCTAATTTATTACATAGATTATTTAAAAGCAAAGAATATTTTTACTAAGACATAAAAAACTTTACATTTATAATTTTTCTGAGAAGCTTATAAAAACAACAACAAAGATAATTTTATTACAACTTTTTGTCGAAATTCATTAATTCTGGACGTTTCCGATACACAAGATTTACCGGGTGCAATTGCGTCTTTCATTTGTTGAATAATTTTTTCAAACCATTGGTAACGGAAGATATTGTCAATGAAGAAAAAATATTTCTTAGAAAAAAGACTAATAAAAGACTAATCCCCAATTAAAGTTTTAAATTCCCGAAGAAATCGACAGACATTGCATTGACTTGATAAAAAGTTCCAACTATTCATCATTATGCGGCACGAAAAGCTTCCACCCACTTTGTAAGTATCTTGCAAAACTGAGTTTTTAAATATAAATTCTGAATTTTGATTCCTCACTAATCAATCAGTTTAAAAGTCTTTTCTAAGAATTTACAATCCGTTGATTGATGACAAGGCGCGAAATATCAGAACTTGTTTACTGCGTCACCCTGATGTGGCGATGTCGCTCATTGAGGACGGCATTGTCCTTAGATTCAGAGTCAGATTAATCGTATCCATGATCTGTTTAGAAATCATCCGAATCTTATTACTATTAATTTCTAACCGACGTCAGATGACGAAGGTGGCACCTGAGGCAGCACCTCCGTCTATGAAGTTTTGTTCGATTTCAGCAGCAACAATGTTTATTTCCCGTAGGTCTTGTATCACGGAATCGAATTAATCACAATTTTACTGCTCAAATGACGCTCTTGTAAAAATGTCAAAGAAATTAACAATATTTGCTATATGTGTAAACAGAGAGGTTTGGGGCAAAGAAGCAATTTCAATTTTACTTTTTCTTCATTCAATAGTGGCTATGAGCTGAACCGCACTCATTCTTCCACATTTTTACTTCAATAGACTGAGGCGATCTATTTTGAAGCCTTCGAGATTCATGCTTCCTTCCGTTGTGTAATAGATGAAAGCTATTTCGAATAATAAAATCTCAAGTTTTGCTTCTCAAAAAAGTTACATAATTTAAATCGAGAATAATCCTTTAATTTAAATTTAGTTTTCTTTTGAAATGTATGGCTTTTACTGAGGTTTACGGAGGTCAAACATTTTATCAACTACAAGAGATTTAAATTTAGACCGTTGGGTTATTCTAAATATAGCTTGTTAATTTCGTCATTCAGCAGAGCGCATCATTAGAGGATTATTAGAGAAGCCGTATAATAGTAAACACTCACTCTTACATTAATTTTAGGAATTATAGCACACCTATAATCAACACCTATATATTGGAGTTTCCCAAGCTCTAAAAAAAGTCATGTGCGAGAAGTATCAGAAACCAAGTTTCGTTTTCAATTTTAGCTGCAAGAGAATTACTTGCTCGCTTTCATACATGCATGTGCATTTCGTATATTCCTGGGTAAACAGTGAAAGTCTTTTTTAGATTCCTGAGTGTTGAATCGTCTACATGAAATGCATGCTTTCTGAATACTGAGCATTTAAAATATTTTTTAAAAAACTGAATATCCCACTTCATGCTGGATACGTTACTTCATTCAATTTTTGAATACTGGGAATACAAAACTAACAAATTCATTGACAAATTTAAAAAGTCATTGGACAGAAAGCAATGAATTATTCGATTGTACATAAAGTAAATTTCAATGAAGGACGCTGAAATGTTTAAATGAAAATTGTGCGGGGGAGGCAGTTTATGATTGAAGACGGTTTCTTTACAGAAATTTAATAGAAGAGGGGATATTCAAAGAATCACCGTTCAGACATTGACAGTGCATTTGTCTCCCGTTTCCAGTTCACTTCATCAGCGTAGGCGGCATCTTTTTACTTCAAGGGCATTCTAAAGTTCGTATCCTGCTAGATAGAAGCTTCGACAATTATGTTGAGAAATAACTTAGGCAATGGGTTTCGTTATGCAATAAAAGCAATTTTATATATTTTTTTAATTCCTTAATCGGACTTAGTTTCTGGATACTCTTGATAAATCTAATTATGCCTTTTATTGCTTTTCAAAGGATTGATTAGTTACTAAAAAACAATACCATTTCCTTCTAACAACCTCATATGTTCAAATTGTCAACCCATTATAATTACAAATAATAAATTATAAATCAAGTAGTTTACGTCGAGCGCATTCAGAGTTATCGATTGAAAGTAAAGTTCAAGATCTGTTTTCTGGTTTCAGTGCGCCAAAATAGATGATAGAACGTCGCAAAAGTATTCAAATGTGAAATAATTTTATAACCAGTTATTAAAAAGCAAATTTATAAATTAAAAGCAACGATATGGAGGAAGTATCCAATTTCCTCTAGTAAAACCCTCGTCCTTTAAATAAAGGAAAGTTAAAGTGTGGTTTAAGCTCGATTAAAAACGAAAGATAATAAGTAGCTGAATTAAGATATTTAAAATGCAACGTGTCTAGCGACATATATTAAGTCGCCGTTAAACCAACTCCATGGCGGCTGAAAGTTATTGGAGGCTTCTCATGAAAAGAATGTTAGAGTTATTATTTGGAAATGCCAAATAACTCAATAACGTACAAGAATAACATCGCATCGGCTATTTAGCGAGAAAAGCTTAATTTCAGCAAAAGGTTTGAAAGAGTGCAGTTTTTGACCTAAAGGTTCCGATGACTTTACCAATTCTGAAAAAGCCCTTTACGAACTCGAGACTGCATTAGCGCAAGGAATGCCATGTTTGCAGACGCGGGAATTCGCTGATTTCATTTTTTATTTCCTTGAATTTTCCCATGGGAAGGAATCTAGAATTTTTAGACAATTTTGGAATAGATTGTAATGTCTGAAATGTGGGCACAATCGTGCAACTTTCTAATGAGGGTTTAAAAGAGAACTGCAAAAATTGAAATAAATTATCGTTTTCTTAAATTTATTCCTCTAAAGTAAAAACTTAAGTAAATTTGTATAATTTATAATTGGTAATACTGCCCCAAACAAAAGTACAACCCACTCGGGACTCATCCTTGGAAACCTTCTCAATGATTATACATTAATCATTGAGCACATGCCTGTCAAGTTGAAAATAAAATCGCGTATAAAAATTTATACTTTTTTTAATTATGGGAAACCAAAAAGTGCTCTTTTGTTATCAAGGTAGTATACGAAGAGAACTCTCATCATAAATTTCATTACCAGGGAAAGTTTCTGGTAATCAACTCAAATACGTATTCCCAAATAAGCGATGCGGGATCTGCAGACGTTGAATAGTGGAAAAGTTCAGTAATTTAAAAGTGTTCTTCTTAAAGGATGAGAAGGGTCTGATAAAACGCGGAAATGTGACAGGTAGAGAGCACGCTTCGTTTCGAAGACAGCGAAAGGTAATCGACAGGTAACTGCAATTCTACAGGTAAATTGCTAATCAGCGATTCTCTAAAACCCGTGCAACTTACAGGAAGAAACCGGCAATGCACATGAATGGGATGAGATAGGCAAGTTATTCGAGTTGAACCATGCACAGCATAGCCGCAATCCAATTGGGAATGAATAACGCTGCGATGTATCTGAAATAAGCAAATGCGATCAGCAGCCCAGGCAGTATTTGACAGAACTCGAATTCAACGAAACCTTTTCTGTAAATACATAATATGAGGAATAAAAGTCGGGCACTTTTCTGGAATAACACCAAGGAATGCTTAACATATTGACTCGGGTTCGTTCATTCGGCTCAGTTTAAAGGATGCCCATAATGCAGACAGATATCCATATCGACGAATATTGAATAGTCTATATAAATTAAAATTCAACGAAACATAGAAACAAAATCCATTTCCTTATTGATTTCAGATTCACCGAGAGTATTTAAAACTGCCGCCTTTCAGACGAAATTTCAGTTACTGTTCGTTTAGTTGACTAGGTCCACTAATGCAAACCTCATCTCATTTGGTTGTGAATGCCGCGTAGATTTTAAATATTCCGCACAGAAATTGCCCTTTGCCAATTCAACCATCAAACTGATATTAGATGTAAGTAATACAATTGATTCAGGTATTTCACTTAAGTGACAAGCATTATGGTTTTCTTAAAACCAAGGCAATCTAGAGTGTGTACAGTTCTATTATATAGCATCAGAATAATGTATCGTAATGAAACAACCGAGTTTCTATATACAGCAGCGTATATAGAAACGGTTCGATACAACAGCGTATGAAATAGAACTGGTTTCAATTATATGACGCAATTAAAAGTTAAAAATAAAAATAATAATATTGGCACATTTTACTCTATAAATTCATAATTATCACGACAATTTCATATTCAATTCATGCCTTTAATACTTTTTTAATGAAAAATTTAATAAAATTACTTACCATATATATGTTTCACTGTTTATTTCTTTTCACAATATTAAAAATACACTACACAATATGGATAGTATGAATGTTATCCCGCCTAACAAGCAGAAGAAAAATTTTGCGCGGTTAGACATATTTATTTATTTAATAAATTTCTACACCGTAATGAAAATTAACCATTTTTCCCGCAAGAAAAGCTTCAAACTAAACATTTATTTGGCTTATCACGAAAAGTTTTCTCCAGACTTCGATTCAAATAAGTTATTGATTTACCATCTTTAAAAAAATCGAGCTGGTAATCACCGCATTGCAAACAGATATAAAAAAATTTCGATTACCTAATAATTTTCTAAAATCTTTGATGATGTTTTTAATTTATTATTAAAAAGAACATTACTCTAGAGTTACTTGTTTCACTTTCCATGAAGGCCTGGCATCCTTTCTGGATAAATACTTGAAAACAAAACAAAAAATAAAAAAACATTAGACTTCATGTTACGAGTGTTGCAACAAATGAACCATTCAGACTTAGCATAATAAAAACCAATGCAGCGTGCAATCCATCAATCAATAACAAAAGTCCAATGCCTATGTCAAGGGACAAAAAGTTTGAAATCATGCCGCAGTGGGAAGTTTAAGATTCGAACCTTTGTTTCAGCGAATGAGCATTTCTTGGTTTAAAGTTCTCAGGATAATTCTTCAGAAGGCATCTTCCATGAAATAATTTAAATATGAGCTATAAAATTTAAATAATACATTTAAAAAGGCAGGGACAATTTTCAGATATGCATCAGAGTCAGATAACGAGAAAAAGATATTCTCATTATCACTAATGAGTTAGGGATTTCAATCCTCGATAGTCTATAAGAGCTAAAATATTTCAATTATTCTTCTATTAACCCTTTCCCATGAATAGTTTTCTATTTCTTAGTACCATTATTAAATGGTACTATGGTGTGGCAAAATTATACACAATCATTGGCTTACTTTTACAGATTAAAATTAGGACAACGCATTTTAACACGTTGACTGTCTTTCACCCATATTCGGGTAACAGCGAAAGTTCTCATTCAATGAAACATTTGATGCAAAACAGAACACGCCCAAGTTTCACTTAAATCTCTTTGTTTTAGCAACTTGCTTACTGTGTGATTCGCTTGTGATTCATTCCTACTATTATCTTTATTCAAGAGATAACAAAGTAAGCATCATATTAGATAGTGGTTCGAATCACAGAAATCGATCAGGGTAGTGAACGCGTTAAAAACATTTTAAGCTCACGAATGTGAGAAACGAGGACATTTTAAGGGAAAGTTAGACAACAGTGGAAAAAAGAATGTTCAGTTCTACAATTTAGAGTTTCAACTTAGAGACAAGCGAATCGAAAATTTATTCATCCAAAGACAATTAGTAAAATCATTGCCGCTTCGACTTTCTTATATTCTAATACAATATATTGCATTTGTCATCCTAGTATATAGAGAAAAAAAACAGGGGTTTTACTGTCGTTTTTTTATTCAATGGTCCCGAAATTCGGCACGTGTACATAGTTTTGGTGAGAAAATTATAAATCAAATTTCATTTGTGTAAACCACTTTCACAAATATACAAGAAGTCTGACGAATTGGGTCAAATATTTAATACTGATTTATACTTCTGATGATGAAACTACTCGCTAAATTCTATTTATTCTATTTTTTGTTTTATTGAGTGGCCATATTCACATACACATAGACAGGCGAATGAAAGACAAGATGTATACAAGAGGATTTTGTCTAAAATTTAATAGAAACTTTCAGTTTTAATTGAATGATTGTTTGTGGCCTGTTAGAGTTATCGGATTATCAGACCGGGACGCACGCAATTCCAAAAACAGTTGGAGAGATTTCTCAAAATTTCTAGGTCATGCCTGATTCAATACTTTTTTTCGGTGAACTTCGTGAAAATAAAAGTAAGGTTATGATTTAAATTTTCAATTATTCAAAAGTTTATAATTTTTTATTCGTATGCCAACATTTCATGCTTATTTCAGGCGTTCGAAGATAATTATATAACATGAACAAAACTTGGAATTAAACATATTTTTTAAGCAGTTTTTAATTAATGAATTTTAAAATTTGGCTTTATCTTTATTCTCTTTAAAACTGTGTCAACACCGTCACCTCAGATTTGATATTTCATATTCAGAAATAATATTTATTTGCACTGACACTCGAAAATATTGCTTCAACACAAAACATCTCCCTTCTTATCTTTCATGAATTTTTATTGATAATACCTATTTTTATTAATGTCAATATTCACATAATTTTTATCAATATTATACATATTTTTTTAAAAAATCAAATTTATATTCAGTGTTTTTTTAAATATTTTCTTGTTCTTTAATTATTCGAATTAAATTTTTAAGGCACATTTGGTGTCGAAAATGGATTTATGAAAACGAAAAGGCTAAAAAGTGTGAGAAGTAAATATAAATATTGCCATATTTTTAAGCGTATCAAAAATACACCAATCGATAATAAATAACTTTATAGATATTTTTACCCTCATGAAGGTCGAGGTATTTAAAAGTTCTGTTTGTTCATATTATAAATAAATAAAAGACTTTGTAATAAATAAATAAGATTAAAACTCTGTTTCGAAAGATCACTGGTTATTGTGGTTTAGATTTGATTCGCATTTAAATTATTCGTATCAGTTTTAAAGTTTTTTCTTAATTATATTCTTTATATTATCACAAAGAGCGTGTGTATAAAATCAGAAAAGAAAAGTTTGAATTCTTTAAAAAGCGTTTTTTTTTTAATTTTTAAAATGACGTAAAAATGGTTCTTGCGCAATATTATGCTTCAAAGTTATTGAGACAAAACGCTAAATCGACTGATTTTTAATAAAAGATTGTTTGAAATGTAGGAATTCTTTTTAAAGAGTAGGTGCAACCTAATAAGTAATTATGTGTCAAACTGATAGCTCTAACTCCAAGGGTTTTCTTTCTAGAGCATTTTTTGTGAATTTTTCATCGTTAATGTCCTATTTTACAAAGAGTATATCAGTCTATGAAAACTGTCGTAAAAGCATTTCAAATTAGTTAAATTAATCATTAACCATCATTAAGTAGTATATGAACTTAATTAGATTCATATATTACTTGATGATGGATAAGGATTATTTTGCAACAGGCCTTGAAATGTTCAACTTTTGTTTGATGAGGAAGGTTTGACTCGAACCGACATCCCTCTCCAAACTACTACAAAATATCAGTTGGAGGACGTTTCACTGATATGTTTAGTCTGCCCTAGGACTATATGCATCGTGAATTTTTGGTAAGCCGACGTCCTGCCATAGGGGGTAGCACGACTTCCCCATGATCTGGGTGTCTCGGGTTCGAATCCCGGTTTGAGAATGGTTGCTCATCTGTGTTCTATCTGTAAGTTGTGTGAATGCCCCACCCCCTACAAAAAAAGGGCTGCTCTGCAAGCGAATGGGATGAGTGTGTAGCTAAGTCGTGCTCTTGGCCCTGATTGGTGGTACTTCAAACACAGAGACTCTCATTTCAGCTTAAAATCGCCGATGTATCAGCAAGCTTATCCATTGCAAGTGCCATTAGAAATAACAAAACAAAATTTTTTTGGTACGATTGCCTTTGAACTGGAAACTGTTTTGGCACTAAAGTCTTGATACCTCTCGTGATAAATTAACATGCTGCTCATGCTATAATAATCCTCGTGCTCACCAACTATATTAAAATATTCCTTTCTAAAAATTTCATGAAATAAAATCCATCACCGACTAACTGTTTCCTATTCTAATGCGTTATGAAAATTTCCCACTCATCGAATCAACTTATTTTGTATGACTTTCTAGAGAGCTAACATTTAAACTCTTTTCAGAAGTACAGTTTTGACCCGATTGGATAGTGCCGCTTAAGGAAACACGACCGTGCTGATGATGAGTCCGTAAGATCAATATTCCAAAGAAACTCATTTAAAGTTATTGCAATTTTATTTTTTATTACATACTGTTAGTCGTCTCTTCTACAAAACACTTTATCCAGAGACAACATTGGCTTATACAATCCATTGAAAACATGCAAACTTTCTTCTCCGCAATTTTTTGTGACGTCGTTCAAAACACACTGCAAAACGGCGAAGTTGTATCTGAAAAATGAATACAGATTTAATTAGCTTGACATTCGTACACACACATATACGCACAATTACTTTCTACCATAACTATTTTAAAAATGCAAATATTCGATTAAAAAAAGAACGGTGTCAACTGAAATCAGTTCACCCAAGTGAAAATTCTACTTACGCACAAAATCCTCCAGCCTCTTCTACTGTGAATTTTTTGCCACATACGTTATATATGCCTTGAACTTGGTGGTTTAAACAAGGAACATTTCTTAAGAATTCTGCAAAAATATTTTTTAAATTTTTTTCTTGGTTTGAATTTATAAACAGAGATAATTCAGTTTAATGGTAAGCAGAAAAAAAATAAGAAAACACACTACCAAAGAATGACTTAAAATGCATTTCAAAGTTTTTGAGATAATGAAATTAAATTCTTTATGAAATGAAACAACCTTCATTTCAGATATTGTTCAAGTAAACATAAAACTTGCCAAGTATAGTAATTATTTTCTAATTTTTGTAGGAATCATATTTATAACTATTTAAAGGCACTTTAAGACTATAAAAAATGCATAAAATACCATTAATATTATAATATGACATCAAAGTTTTTAAAAGAATACATTGTCAGAAGACTAAAAAAACACTAAATAAAAGCTATTCAATATTGAAAAATTTTAATCATACGCATCTGAAATTAAACAGGAAGCAATCTAAATAGATATAAGTTGCTAAGTTAATTTAAGTATAAATTTGAGATGCTGTTTATAAAAGGCATTTACTAGATACGCACAGAAATATAGCTTAAATATTAAAGAAATGTTCTCACTTGTATAGTTTTAATATTACCTTTTAGATATTAATTTTATTTCATCGAAGGATGATGCTCTAGTAAAAATGTCATCACCCCTCTCCCACACATACGATTATGGATCGTAAGTAAGGCCACGAACGCGTTGCATGGCATTGGCGAACATTATTTATGAAATATGGCTTTGACATAGATTTAGGATTTTTACTGAATTTACATTCTGTATTAATTCAGTAAAGATTATGATACTTGGCATTTTTTGGCAATTAATGCCTGGTTTTTGAAAATAGATATAGAAAAATGGAATTTGTGTTTTAGAGTAGTGTTTCCAACAAATGGATTTTAAATTTGAAAGAAATTTACACTTTAGATGCTCAACTTGTGCACTAAATTTTACCAATTAGCACTCACCGTTGTATACTTATCAAGTTAATTTATATTCGGACAGATGGACTGAAAAATTTCTTCTGAATGGATTTTCTTCTAAATTACACATAATTTTTTCCTTTTTGTACAAGGACTATGAACGAAATGTTAGCAGCCTAGCTCAAAGGGCTTTTGAATTACCCTTCTAACAGGCAGATACAAAACCAAACATATGCTTTTCGAACTCGGGTATGTCTAAAACAAAAAGATTCTTCGAAATATCGAATTTGAGCAAAGTAATCAAATTAATTGGCGAAAACAGACCAGCTGTTAAAACTGGGAGACTGTGTCGAAGCTTCCTCCATAGAGAATGCTCAGTGAAATAGTGTTGTGATAGTGTACTGGCGAACTTTGAGGACAAATTTAGGCTGTAAATTTTTAGATTATTTTATCGAAACAGTACCATTGCTTTATAGAATTAGCGAAATGGTACCGTTGCTTTTAAAGAAGCTACGGCTCTTTTCGTATCCAATTGATTTAAATGTATAGATTCATTCATAAAATCAACAGCTTATATACATATTATTCTTTTGTTTTTCACGATTTAAGCATTTTTCCTCATTAAACTGAACATTTAACAAAGGAAAAAATATTGACTATCGAATGGAATTAGTAATTGAAAAGTATTTCACATTGAAACGCGATTAAACTATAATAGACATTTTTATAGCAATGTAATTAGACTTTATTATAAAAGAGATATTATAATTACTGTATAATATTGCCATTCTAATAAGGCTATGGTAATAGTTAATATTTTACAAAAGTTATTAATTATAACTACTGTATAATATTAACTATCTTAAATGTGCTTTCTGTTACATTTTTATCTGAAATATCAAACAGGAAAACTTTACAAACATTGCAGATTACATTGTATTGAAAAAATCGTGGAATCTTAATGTCGAATAAATATTTTCTTAGATTCGTTTCCCTGATCACCACTTAGTTTTTTTTAAAAAAATAATTCTTTTTAATATAAAAAAGATTTAACAAGGAATAAAGTTTCACGAAATTTAAAAAACTAGGAAATCTGTACTAAATAATCTATGGACTTGAAAATAATAACAAAACCTTAATAATTTCTAATTTTTATCACGTCAAAACTTGATGTTGTTTTTGGGATGAGGTTTTTGGCGTCAAAAAAATCCTTTGGTGGAAAAATAAAAATTTTATTATCTGCATGAACCAATAAAAATATCAGCTTTTAATAACGCGTTTCCATTACATTTAGTAAAACTATGATTAAAAAAATAAGTTAATGGCTACAGCAATTAAAACCTAGAAAAATATTATTTTGAGCACGTAATTATGTGAAATGAAATGAATAGAAAGTGGGATATTTTTTAAACAATCAAGGCGAGACAAAGTTTTTTTTTTATGATCGTTTGCAGTACTAAAGTGACTGATGCAGTGAAACAATGAAAAGGAATAAAAATATAATTAAACTTGCACGGACACGTGGTGCTTGGCCGCTCAAGAAATGGTGTCCTGACATGATACATTGAAACATGCACAGAATATTTCATTTTAATCTTTATTCTTCTTATTTTCCTTTAGCGTATTATTTCAAGTTGTATTTAATAAATTATAATCGAAAGAATTATTTTTATGTTGTGGTGGTATGTAGATTATGTGGTGTCCGTGCATGGAAGCAACGAG